>CM041802.1:43614550-43664550 GCA_023376895.1 Aspiorhynchus laticeps
TAGTGGAAGTTCTCTCGACTCGGACGCAGCAGAAGCATTAGCGCTCTGTTCACGCTGACAGGTATCTATAGATGGTGTTGAGTGTAATTTAAAGCGAGATGTATAGTAATAAATCACACGTGTGCAGCCGGACCGGCCGAGAGGCTTTGATGCATTGACCTGCAGTGAGTCCACATCCAGCACATACTGAAATCCAGCACATACTGAATCATCCTGACAGTCCTCCCTCACGCCACACACACACACACACACACACACACACACACACACACACACACACACACACACACACACACACACACGCTTCACCTGCGCTCAAACAGCTTCACACACTCTGTTGTTTTCTTCATTCACTCTCACTATCTTTTTAGTTTCCAGTAATACTGTTTACTAAGGTTGTTGTTCACACTGCAAAAAATGATTCTCTTACTTATAATTTTGTCTTGTTTTCTAGCATAAATATCTAAACATTCTTGAATCACGATGCATTTACTTGACAAGTATAATGATTTAAGATATTAAGTCTTGTTTTCTAAAAAAAAATGTTAGTTTTTGCTTAAAACAAACAACAATATCTGCCAATGGGGTAAGAAAAATAATCTCGTCTAGCCTTTGAATTAAGATTGTTTTATTATTCTTATACCTTCCTTACCTTAAAAACAATTCAGTGTATCAGTCTATGGACACATGTAAACCTGGTTTTGTCATCATTACTGAGAATTGATTGGTCTGTTAACCCAAGTTTGTGTCTTCTTAATGATGATTCAGGTCTCTGTATTAGTTCAATGCAAAAGAGAATGTTGTTTGCTGGTTTTACAGCTGCGAAGAAGACAATAATCCAGAACTGGTTTACACCACACATGTGTAGAGAGGCATATTGGATTCGTAGCCTCCTGCAAATAGTGACTTATGAATGTACAACGGCGTGAGTCGGGGGGGCCAGGCCTTCGACCATTGAGGCTTGGCAGTGTTTTTGTTGAATATACGTGATTATATAAAGGAGTGACTTTTATGTTCTTGTTGTCCTTCCCTCTCTCCCTCCCTTTTGATTGGACCTTGAGATGTTGAGTATGTGTCTGTTGTTTTGTTATATTTTGGATACTATGTTGTTATATGTGAAAAAAAAATAATAACAATTCTGTGTTTATTCTCTCAAAACAGGTCTTTCCTTCTTTTTTAGCTATTTTTACTTCCAGGCGTTTGCTAAAGATACATTGTTACACAGATTATTAAAAAAAAAAGTGTGGGGGGGAAGTGTCTTTTTCCTGTGAAAGTGAAGGACTGATGAAATATTTTCATCCCCAAACATGTGATTTTTGTTTTTTTGTGTCGTTCTTATGATTAGATGCAGAAATGTGGTTTTAATTAAACTTAACCCTAACGATTGATTTAAAATTAAACTTAATTCATTATTTATACTTTAAAAAGTAGTAAAAAGTATTATCTCATTCAATTTCGCATCTTAAGTAAATATATTTTGTTTTATGTTTTTGGATATTTTTACCGCCAGCATGCTCTTAAAGATACACAAATTATTAAAATTAAAGTGTTACATTTCTCTCAGAAAAGGTGTCATTGGTGAAAATGAAGGACTGATGGAATATTTTCATCCCTGAATGTGTGATTCTTCATTTCTTTGTGTCATTCACCCTAATTAGATGCAGAAATATCATTTTAAACTTAATTTAGTCCCTGATCTGATGATTTTCTCTGGTTCTCTTTCATGTGGTTTGTTTGGTGATTTTATCAAAATGTTCATTTTCTTCATTAAACATGAAAGGAAATAATTGTCTTTATTTACCGTCAGTATACAGTATGTTTTGCCTGTTCTAGCACTTTCTTAAGATTGTTGTTCAAACAAGAAAACTAACCTCAAACCTAACAATTAACTTATACTCTTTTCTTATACAATTTTGCATCTCAAGTAATTTTTTAGATATTTTTACTGCCAGTGTTTCACTCAAGATACATTGTTACACAAGTAAACAATTTACATTTTTAAAATGAAAATAGGGAAAAATTAGTCTTTTTTATGAAAGTGAAGGACTGATGGAATATTTTCATCTCTAAACATGCAATATTTTGTTGTTGTTGTTGTTATTCACCCCAATTAGATGGACGTCTCTAGGTGTCTTACATGCGGTTTGTTTGGTCAGAATGATTGAGTAGTGATTTTATCTAGATGTCTTTTCTTTTATAACTTAATATTTTATCATTTGTGACCATGACAAAACCAGTCATAAGGGTAATTTTTTTGAAATTGAGATTTATGCATCATCTGAAAGCTGAATAAATAATCTTTCCATTGATGTATGGTTTGTTATGATAGGACAATATTTGGCTGAGATACAACTATTTGAAAATCTGGAATCTGAGGGAGCAAAAAAATCTAAATATTGAGAAAATCACCTTTAAAGTTGTTCAAATGAAGTTCTTAGCAATGCATATTACTAATCAATAATTAAGTTTTGATATATTTACGGTAGGAAATTTACAAAATATCTTCATGGAACATGATCTTAATATCCTAATGATTTTTGGCATAAAAAAAAATCCATAATTTTGACCCATACAATGTATTGTTGTCTATTGCTACAAATATACCTGTGTTACTTATGACTGCTTTTGTGCTGCAGGGACACATTTATTTTCTTTGCATCCGGTTGTTTTTCCGCCTCATGCCATGAACGTTGCATTTTTAAGTTAAAAACAATAATTAAATCTAGACCTGTTGTGTTTTCTGATGGTTTTTGTTGAGAAAACGTCTGACAGCTTCAGGTCAGCACAGTTCTGTTAATGTGTAGTTTGGCCTGTTTGTGTGTAAGAAAAGCTGTTGAATGGTGCTGTATTGTGAAAGCGCTCCAGCAATCATCATCTGACCCACATCAACACGCTGTTTTTTACTGCGCTGAACATTGTTTCCGCCCCATTTCTGCTCAGATTGCTTCTCTGGCTGTAGGTGGAGGTCTCGGCTGGATCTCAGTCCGTTACAGAGCAGACCGCGCCGGGGTTTTCTGTGCGGCTTTGTCTCCGTCGCTGCTTCGTCCGACTCAGTTTCATGCTCTCGTGATCTGCTCATAGTTTGAGAGTGAATCCACACACTATCAGAGGAAGATCTGATTCAGTCACACGTGTTTCATCTGATTTGCTTTCACTAGTGTTTCTTGGTAATCAGGATATGAAAGAGCAATTTTATACTGTTTTTTCCTGATTATAGTGAATCCACATGATTAAGATTGTTAGTGATTTATGTCATTCTTTTACCTTTTATTGTTGTACACTGAAAAAAACAAATCTATGTACAATTAATCAGGAAATTTCACAAATGATTACAAGGAAACAACACATTGAATTAAACTTAAAATATTGAAGTAGAAAGACTGAAGTCCAATATTTTGCAAAACTGTCAAATGTGGATAAATTGAGAAAATTTACTATCATAAATGTTCTATACTCGCCATTAAATTGTATTTTGCATTCTTTATTTAAAGTATATTTTTCAGAATACTTATCAATGTTTATGATCACTGAGATACTATTATAGATTTTATTAATACTTTGAATCAGTTTTTATTTTTATCTATATTTTCTGTTTTTATTTTTAATTTTAGTTAGTTTTATTAATTTAGTTTTTGTGTTGTACTTGTAATTTTTAGTCATTTTTTTACATCTATATATTCATTTCAGTTTTAGTTATCAAATTAAACTAAATAAAAATGAGAATTGTTGCCTTGGCAACTAGCCAAGTGAATTTTCTGTGAATTTCAACTCATCTCATTTTATTTTAAATCTATATATTTACAATAATGTTGTTTAATCATTTTTATTTATATGCACCAAAATAACAATTAATATTTAATACCTTGAAAAGATACTTCTATTAAAAAGTAAATGATTTCTAGCTAAAAAATGACTATTATTTGCATTTCAACCAATTTTAATTGTTATTCTTCATCCTGTTTGTTTTCTCAGTTCAGTTCAAATGTAGGAACACTGTACTGACATTTATTTTCTTCAGAAAATGTACAAATATAGTTGATTTTATTCATTAGTAATTAGAAATTGACCAAATGTGACTCTGCAGCACAAAAGCAGTCATAAGTAACACAGGTATATTTGTAGCAATAGACAACAATACATTGTTTGGGTCAAAATTATCAATTTTTCTTTTATGCCAAAAATCATTAGGATATTAAGATCATGTTCCATGTAAATTTCCTACCGTAAATATATCAAAACTTAATTATTGATTAGTAATATGCATTGCTAAGAACTTCATTTGAACAACTTTAAAGATGATTTTCTCAATATTTAGATTTTTTTGCACCCTCAGATTCCAGATTTACAAATATTGTCCTATCATAACAAACCATACATCAATGGAAAGATTATTTATTCAGCTTTCATATGACATATAAATCTAAATTTCTAAAAATGTAACCTTATGACTGGTTTTGTGCTCCAGGGTCACATATGATTGTTGTCTTGTTGTAACTACAGAACGGCATGCCTGAAACGAATGTTGAGTTCGTCTGCTGGAGTTGAATGTTGAATGCTCACATCTCAAACAGGCTTTAGACACGTTCAGTTTTGAGTTGGGGTTATAACCCCAAAGAACCCGTCAGACGTGTGAATGAAGGAGGTCTGAGGTGTTTAATTTGCTGCGTGTCCTCTAGCGGTTATTATGCTCTAGCGTGATCGTCCCAGAGCAATTACACGCATTTGCGAGGATGTAATTATTCCTCCATGGATGTAATTATGCAATCGCACCTTTGCCGTGGTGCTCCTGGCGCGTTTCGCAGCATCTCCGTCCTGCTTTCTGTGTTTGCTAAACAAACGCTGAAGAACTGCATCCGGTTTATCTGTGCTGCTTTAATGCATCACGTGCTTTAATCAGGACTTTCTGTGATCCGTTCCTTCTGATGAGCATCACACGCTCGTAATTGAACTCTTCATCAGTTTAAAGAGCTCTTGTGATTAATTGTGACTTTTAGGGCTTAAACTGATGGAGACGAGCTGCTGTTGTGCTCCGAGGCCAGAGAGGATGATGGGATATCGCTAAAAGAGTTGTGTGTTAATTTTCCATGTTGCATTTACTCTAAAATGGGTTTTAAAAAGTGAAAGCATCATTTGAACCCAACAGACATTGAGATCGGTTCGCTCCATTGACCAGTTAAGTAAGCATTTGCTGAAAAAAAACAATAGACACCATTAAAAAAATTGTAATGGTTTTACTGGTTATAATGGGTACCCTGTGGGCTTCTACTGGTAATTGGTCGCCTTCTATTGGTGGCTTGTTAAAACCAATAAATCCTAATGGAATATGTCCCAAAACACACTACAGAAAAACATTTTTTAATGGTTTTATGGTTAAAAGTTGATTGTTTGTAATGTTTGTAATGCTATTTGTAGTGGAAACCATTAGATTACTGCCCTCGCGGTACTTTGATGTCATACACTGATCATTCTGCGCAACACGGCTTCAAGTCAAATGCACCTCTTAACTCACACTTAGATATACAGTAGCCATGTGGTTACGTGAAAATAAGACTTAAAATGGGCTGAAAACATGATTTGTGGGAGTGTTTAGTGAGTAATCAGCTTGGTTAAATTTGAAGTAAATCTCCGAGTGAACAGTATTTACCTGGTCTCAGCCTCAGACGTCACGCTCACGGACCGATGGCTAAACGTCTGATGCATATGTCACACTTATCTGGAAACACTTCAGGAGTTTCGAAGTCATCGTCGGATTGGTTAGACTATACAGGATTTCCGGGAGACGTGTGTTCGCGTTCTTTAACGTTCCGCCTGGAAACAAAAATGCCGTGGAGCTAAACCCCCCTCACGAAAGAAGAAAGCCGTCGTGTTTACAACGAGTGCTTGTCAGGATCAACTAAACACTGGATTTACAAAAGTATGTGAAAAATGTAAAGTTCACGGCATAGAATCTTTAAAATATGTCCGAGAGTTTTACACACCGTTCTGTGATTGTGGCGACATGTCCACGCCCCGAAACGTGACGCGGCACAAAACGTCACGTGATTGGTTGCTTTACCTGTCAGTCATATGGCCTCTTGGGCGGGCCTTGGCCAATCAAAGCTGCCATAGATTCCAGACCTTCAGCCGTCAGTCTGGCTACGCGAGACTAATATTTACCGAGCTTTGATGACCGATGATCCAAAAAATTAAAATATAATTAAAAGTTAATTATTAAAAATGATAGCTGAACATAAGTTCACAAAATATATTGTTTCAATTGTTACTGCCTTGAGTTATTATATTGGAATAAATGTAAAATGCCGAAAAACAGTAACTTGATGAGATTCAAACCTGGCTTTAATAAATAGAATTTCATTAGATTGTTAATGTAAAAATATAAAATAGAATTGTTTTTTTCTGATAGTGTAAGTAATGTTTATTTAACTAAGAAAATGTGATTGGGACATGAATTTACATTTGATTAAAAAAAAAATAACTTTTTGCCGCCTCATTACTCATAACTTTATAGTTATGTTTATAGTTATCATTGTTGGTGTGAACAGGGCTTTAGTCAAAAAAAGCAGACGTTTGTGTTTGTATGATTTTTCTCTTCCAGATCATCTCAGTCCAGTTTCTCTCAGCTCTTCGTTCTTTATTGACATCTTGATTGTATTCATCCATCGGTTGTTTTCTTGTTTGTCTCATTTTTCTCTCTCACGCACAGCTGCTTATCGTCGCGTTGGCTGGTTTTTCATCGATGTTTGACTAACGGTCGTCCGCCGTGTGTTTACGGAGCCACGGCTCTGATTTACAGCGTTTGAGATTCATTCTCCTGTCATCTCATTGGCATCGAAACATTTAAATCCAGCGGCAAGCGCGTTTGTCTTCTTGGAGGAGCTGTGTGGACTAACTAGATTATTCCAGGATAAATCGCTCCACTCCGTCGCTGAGGCTGATGGGAGATTATATTCACTGAGGAAGTGTTATTGCTCAGCGGTTGCTCGTGTATTGCTCAGGAGGCTGGATGTTCTCAGTTACATCTTTGGTTTGTTAGGAGAAGAAAATGAGTCGGTAATGGGCCTCAGTGATAATGTCATACAGTGTGAGAATAGAGCTGAAATTATAGAATATACTGATAGTCTTATTAGTCTCATTGCTGTTAGTATTTCTTTCTTTCTTTACTAAACTTCAGATGCTGCAAATAACCTTTAAGAGTTTAATGTAAGTTAAAAAAAAAAAATTCTTCTGTAATAATTTGGTTTTCCACAGTGATATGAATATGTGTGAAATTCATCCTCAAACGATGCGTGTTTTCTAATACACACAGGATTCAGTCCAGTGTTTCTAATGATCCTCTGGCCCACTGTGCTGGTTCATGTGGGTTTATGTGTGTGTTGTGCTGGTTTGTGTGGGTTTATGCGTGTGTTGTGCTGGTTTGTGTGGGTTTATGTGTGTGTTGTGCTGGTTTGTGGGTTTATGCGTGTGTTGTGCTGGTTTGTGTGGGTTTATGCATGTGTTGTGCTGGTTTGTGTGGGTTTATGTGTGTGTTGTGCTGGTTCATGTGGGTTTATGTGTGTGTTGTGCTGGTTCATGTGGGTTTATGTGTGTGTTGTGCTGGTTCATGTGGGTTTATGTGTGTGTTGTGCTGGTTCATGTGGGTTTATGTGTGTGTTGTGCTGGTTTGTGTGGGTTTATGTGTGTGTTGTGCTGGTTTGTGTGGGTTTATGTTGTGTGTTGTGCTGGTTTGTGTGGGTTTATGTGTGTGTTGTGCTGGTTTTGTGGGTTTATGCATGTGTTGTGCTGGTTTGTGTGGGTTTATGCTGTGTGTTGTGCTGGTTCATGTGTGGTTTATGGCTGTGTTGTGCTGGTTTGTGTGCGTTTATGCATGTGTTGTGCTGTTCATGTGGGTTTATGCATGTGTTTTGCTGGTTATGTGGGTTTATGTGTGTGTTGTGCTGGTTTGTGTGGGTTTATGTGTGTGTTGTGCTGGTTCATGTGGGTTTATGCTTGTGTTGTGCTGGTTGTGTGGTTATGTGCGTGTTGTGCTGGTTTGTGTGGGTTTATGCAGTGTGTTGTGCTGGTTTGTGGGGTTTATGTGTGTGTTGTGCTGGTTTGTGTGGGTTTATGTGTGTGTTGTGCTGGTTTGTGTGGGTTTATGTGTGTGTTGTGCTGGTTTGTGTGGGTTTATGTGTGTGTTGTGTGGGTTTTGGTGGGTTTATGCGTGTGTTGTTTCTGTTTGTGTGGTTTATGTGTGTGTTGTGTGGTTTGTGTGGGTTTATGCGTGTGTTGTGCTGGTTTGTGTGGGTTTATGTGTGTGTTTGCTTGTTTGTGTGGCGGTATGTGCGTGTTGTGCCGGTTGTGTGGTTTATGCGTGTGTTGTCTGGTTGGTCATATGTGTGTGTTGTGCTTGTTTGTGTGCGGTTTATGTGTGTCGTTGTGCAAGTTTTGTGGGTTTATCGTGTGTTGCGCCTGGTTTGTGTGCGCGTTTCACCTGCGTGGTTGTGCTGGTTTGCCTGGGTTTATGCGTGTGTTGTGCTGGTTCTGTGTGGGTTTATGTGCTGGTTTGCTTGTTTGTGTGGGTTTATGTGGTGTCGCGGTTTGTGTGGGTTTATGCGTGTGTTGTGCTGGTTTGTGTGGGTCTATACCCTGTGTGTGTTGTGCTGGTTTGTAAAGTGCGTTTATGCGTGTGTTGTGCTGGTTGTAACGGGTCTATTGTGTGTTTAAAATGCTGGTTTGTAAGGGTTTATGTGTGTGTTGTAGCTGGTTTGTGTGGGTAATTCCTCATGGCCCTGTGTGTGCTGGTTTGTGTGGGTTTATGTGTGTGTTGTGCTGGTTTGTGTGGGTTTATGTGTGTGTTGTGCTGGTTTGTGTGGGTTTATGCGTGTGTTGTGCTTGTTTGTGTGGGTTTATGTGTGTGTTGTGCTGGTTTGTGTGGGTTTATGTGTGTGTTGTGCTGGTTTGTGTGGGTTTATGCTGGTTTGTGTGGGTTTATGCGTGTGTTGTGCTGGTTTGTGTGGGTTTATGTGTGTGTTGTGCTGGTTTGTGTGGGTTTATGCGTGTGTTGTGCTGGTTTGTGTGGGTTTATGCGTGTGTTGTGCTGGTTTGTGTGTGTTGTGCTGGTTTGTGTGGGTTTATGCATGTGTTGTGCTGGTTTGTGTGTGTTGTGCTGGTTTGTGTGGGTTTATGCATGTGTTGTGCTGGTTTGTGTGTGTTGTGCTGGTTTGTGTGGGTTTATGCATGTGTTGTGCTGGTTTGTGTGTGTTGTGCTGGTTTGTGTGGGTTTATGCATGTGTTGTGCTGGTTTGTGTGGGTTTATGCATGTGTTGTGCTGGTTTGTGTGGGTTTATGCATGTGTTGTGCTGGTTTGTGTGGGTTTATGCATGTGTTGTGCTGGTTTGTGTGCGTTTATGCATGTGTTTTGCTGGTTTATGCGGGTTTATGTGTGTGTTGTGCTGGTTTGTGTGGGTTTATGTGTGTGTTGTGCTGGTTTGTCTGGGTTTATGTGTGTGTTGTGCTGGTTTGTCTGGGTTTTTGCTCATTTGTGTGGGTTTATGCGTGTGTTGTACTGGTTTGTGCTTTTTTTCTGTAGGTTTACGTGTGTGTTGTGTGTGAATTTGTGGATTTATGCATATGTTATGCATGATTGTGTGTTTTTTGGGCGTCTGCGGAGCCGGATAAGAGCCGTATTGGCCGATCTGAGCTCATATCTCTCCAGTGATGGTCTGTTAGCGTCCAACTATTTAATGAAGTGCTGGAGAGCGGGATTCATGTTTCCACTGAAGACAAACGTCTCTGTCTCTGTCTGACCGGCTGACTGAGTGCCACAGCCATATCACCCTGCAGGCCAAGACTGGTTGCCCACTGAAGCTAAGCAGGGTTGAGCTGGTCAGTACCTGGATGGGAGACCTAGGTTGCTGTTGGTAGAGGTGTTAGTGAGGCCAGCAGGGGTGCTCACCCTGTGGTCTGTGTGGGTCCTAACACCCCAGTATAGCGACGGGGACACTATACTGTCAAAAGAGCACCGTCTTTCGGATGAGACGTTAAACCGAGGTCCTGACTCTCTGTGATCATTAAAAATCCCATGGCACTTCTCGTAAAGAGTAGGGGTGTAACCCCGGTGTCCTGGTCAAATTCCCTCCACTGGCCCTTGTCAATCATGGTCTCCCAATAATCCCCATCCACTTGATTGGCTCTATCTCTCTCTCCTCTCCACCTGTAGCTGGTGTGTGGTGAGCGCACTGGCGCCGTTGTGCTGTGGCTGCCGTCGCATCATCCAAGTGGATGCTGCACACTGGTGGTGGTTGAGGAGAGACCCCCCTCATATGATTGTAAAGTGCTTTAGGTGTACAACAATACACAATAAAGCGCTATATAAATGCCTCATTCTTATCATCCGGTCCAGCGACTGATGCTTTGACGACCAGTCAATGATCTATAACCTTAGAACAGGCCTGATCCAAACCAAAACACCAAGATACTTCACTTTCACTGCAGGGAAATGTGTTAAACAACGGTAATGTGTCCATCACAGTGTTATTTTAGTATTACTGATATACTATTACTTGTTTTGGTAATATTTAGAGTTAAAGGGTTAGTTCACCCAAAAATGAAAATTAGCCTGTGTTTTACTCACCCTCGAGGCATCCTAGGTGTATGTGACTTTCTTCTTTTAGACGAATCCAATCGGAGTTATATTAAAAATTGTCCTGGCTCTTCCAAGCTCTATCATTGCAGTCGGCGGGTGTTTCTGTTCAACAGTCCAAGAGACGTTAAATAAAGCACGTTCATCCATAATAAAACATGCCTCACATGGCTCCTGTGGGTGAATAAAGGCCTCCTGTAGCGAATCCATGCATTTTTGTAAGAAAAATACCGCTATTTCAAGCATAATAAACACTTTTCTCTCACTTCCGCTGACTGTCTTACGCGCAAGCCTTTCCGTGTGGGTGATGTAGGACATATGCGTCGCGCGTGTGCCTCTGAGATATGCTAGTCTCGAGAGTTTGTATACATGAACAAATGAAGCAAAGTTTCCTTACTTTAGCAAAGGAAAACCAGTCTCCTCTTGGCTCATATCGAAATCCTCTCAACATTTTTCATTACAAATCCTTGTTTTGTGCTTCTAATTCGTGACTGGCATTTAGTTTTGTTCTCTCTCCGCGTTCGTCACTAATCACGCAACGCTGGAACGCCTTCCGCCTACCACAGTCAGCAGAAGTGATAAAAAAGTGTTATTACGTTTGATATAGGGGTATTTTTCTTACCAAAACGCATGGATTCGCTACAGGAGGCCTTTATTCACCCCCTGGAGCCGTGTGAGGCACGTTTGCACGTTTTATTATGGATACGCGTGTTTTATTTAACGTCTCTTGGACTGTTGAACAGAAACACCCACTGACTGCAATGATAGAGCTTGGCAGAGCCAGGACAATTTTTAATATAACTCTGATTGGATTCGTCTGAAAGAAAGTCGTATACACCTAGGATGCCTCGAGGGTGAGTAAAACACAGGCTAATTTGTGCAATATTTGTGCAATAACTTGTGCACATGTGATATAAGTGAATAGATGAATAGAAAGTTCAAAAGAACAGCATTTATTTGAAATAGAAATCTTTTGTAACATTATAAATGTCTTTACTGTCACTTTTGATCAATTTAATGTTTCCTTGGATATAAATCAATTCATATTCATATTCATAACATATTCATTTCCTTACATAAAATGCACTTTACTATTTGTATGACGCAGGTTTTAAAACAGTCTCTGACTTTCTAAATCATGATCTGTTTCTGACAGAGAATGAATTAGGATTCAATAAGCAGCATTTTAATTCTGCCTCTTTGTTGCTGGCGTTTGGCGAGTGCAGATTAATATTCTTCATCAATAGGTCACAGCCTAATATATGCTGAGAGATAAATTCATTTGAAAAACCAAAAATTCAATAACCAGTGACCTTTTCTGAGTAACAGCAGCTGCGTGCAACAAAACAATATCATGTCCACGTCTTGTTCTCTTTATTTTTTCCTCCGTGTTCCTGCTTAAATGTCAACCAGCCGTAAACAAATGAACGTCTATTATAAATCAAAGTCTATAATAGGAGATCTGTTATTCTTCTGCGTTCAGACAGGCAGGTTTAAAATAAAATTTAAAAATATAAAATAAAATAAAAACATAAAATATAATAAATGCTTAAATGTCAACCACCCATAAACAAATGAAAGTCTTTTTTAATCAATCTTCTGCTTTTAGACAGCTGGTTTAAAATAATAAAATAAAATGAAATGAAATGAAATGAAATGAAATGAAATAATAATAATGAAATAAAATTAAATAAAATTAAATAATGAAATGAAATGAAATGAAATGACATGAAATAATGAAATGAAATTAAATAATGAAATAATGAAATTAAATAATGAAATGAAATGATGAAATGAAATAATGAAATGAAATAATGAAATGAAATATATAATTATGAAACAAATAAAATAAACAAATGCTTAAATGTCTCCCATAAGTAAATGAAAGTCGTTTTATAAACCAAAGTCTGTAATAGAAGGTCTGTTATTTCTCCTGCGTTCAGACGGGCTTTATATGTTTAGTAGTAGTAGCCAGGGCCGTTGCTAGTGGGGTGAAAGGTGGTGACAATTCTAGGGCCCCCCACCGCCCAGGGGGCCCCACAAAATCCAGGAATTATACTATAGGCTCATGTTCTGTGAATAATTCTAATATTTTATTAGTTGTATAACTGAGATATTATGAAAACCACAAAAAAGCATGCAATTTGGTTCCATGCTTGTATATTGTACAGTATATGATATGTGTGTGTGGGGGGGCCCACATCAATATTTTTTCAGGGGGCCCCCAGTCCTCTAGCTACGGCCCTGGTAGTAGCCCTTTATTGTCACTAGTCACAAGTACCAGCGAAATTAGCCATCAACCTGTCCATACATACTGTACATACATACAATATGACAAGGGGGTAGACAGGACAGGAAGACAGGGAATTGAAGAAAAATACAGCATAACATAAGGAGGGAGAGGAGAAAAAAAATAACCCCCAGACTATGCTCCTTGGGGAGTACAGTGTGAGAACAGGAAAAACACCTCAGCAACAAAAGCACATAATCACAACATAGACACACGACTTTGCAACAGGGGAGGTAATCCAGCTCCGGCAAGCAGCCATCCGGTCCTGCAGCCGAGTTTAGCGCTGGTCACAGACCCGCTTGTCAGGCTGGCAGTACAAAGCACGGAGGCGATGGATCGGGGGTGGGGAGGTGAATGCATATCTTTATATATGTATGTGTGTATGTGTGTGTGTGTGTAATCAGCAGGTGTCTGTAGAATGGGGGAGGAATGCAAGAGCGTCTCACTGCAGTGCTCTTCCCAGGGTTGATTTTCCAACAGCGGCCTTGGCCAAGGCCAGTGCTGGTAGAAGGGAGCCTAAAAAGATAAGATTGCGATTTGTTTTGTCTTGGGGCGAGTAGCCGCATTCCACTTCCACGGCTACTCTCTTTGTCCATTCTGGTCTCCAATACTATCAATTTTCCTTTGCAAAGCCGTGAG
The DNA here is from genome assembly GCA_023376895.1 of Aspiorhynchus laticeps. Lineage (NCBI taxonomy): Eukaryota > Metazoa > Chordata > Actinopteri > Cypriniformes > Cyprinidae > Aspiorhynchus > Aspiorhynchus laticeps. Next base: position 43,628,101 of record CM041802.1, read on the forward strand.
CTTCTCCGTGATGGAATCCATATTGCGGTTAATAGTCTCAGTCTCAATGCTGACCGCTCTTCCCACTGCTTCAAACATGACGGGCAGCCTTGTGAGGCTTTGTACAGCTGTTCCCGTTTTCTGAATTCTTCGATAACCCAGGGCAAAGCCTAATCCAATCAGCAGAAGACCTGTTATCATGGTTCCAAATAGGTAGATATCTTCAATGTCCTCCACGGAAAGAGCCGCCAGACACACGATACGCCACCTGTCCCACGCGTCCATCGTGTAGCCAGCTGCAAACGTTCCGTCAGGGCAGTCAGGTTCCCCCGAACCCAAGCTTCTCGTCGAGAATATGGTGTCAATTGCGTTGAGAGACCAGTTGATCAAATCCATGATTTTTCGGTTTTGGAGAGCAGTACAGAGAGAGTCTCTCAGTATTAGAATAGACAGGACGAGACGAGAGGCAGGCAGGCAGGGAAGTTAAGGGCGAGGACGGGGAAAGAAAAATGCGACCGCCTCCGTTGAGTGCGCAGAGAAGAGTGCTGAAACAATGTTTATTGTGTAGTTTGTGATTTCAGTCTCTTCTGAATCCTGTGAGAATCAGAGAAATGACAAAAGCATCTTAAGTAGAGCGTTTGACAGTCTGACAGCCGAAGCAACACATGTAATGTCTTTATAATGTGACATCAAGAGGAAAACATCGCTGTGAGCGGAGCGGGACTGAACACGGACGTTAACAAAAGATGGGAAAATTGAAATCTCCGAAAAGAGACAACAGATAATTAAAATGCAAATTGAAGGTGTTGCTTTAGATGTACAGTGTCAAGATGAACATGGCCATTTGAGTGCAATTTGCTGAAAATAAAGCACTACAGTGTTCCCTATCAAACTGTTTGGAAAGGAAAGTTGCTGACAGACTATTAAAGAGAGAGAGACGCTTACATAAACATGCTGCATTATTAAACGCAACTCTTCAGCCATCAATAATTCCATGTGTTTGTAGGAAAACAGAACATGTTTTGGTAGATCAAATATACATACATGCACTCTAAAAAACGCTGGGTTGTTTCAACCCAACTTTGGGTCAAATATGGACTAACCCAGCTGTTTTTACATTCGATTTTTAACCCAAAAGTTGGGTTAGTCCATATTTGACCCAAAGTTGGGTTGAAACAACCCAGTGTTTTTTAGAGTGTGCATACAGTATTTTCTGTTTCTGGACATGTACATTACTCATTTCTGTGGAATAAACAAACAGAACGTGATCCGAAGCGTCTGACCTGCAGGATTCACGGACATTTCCCATCATTCTCCTGTAATCTCCTCTATAACCTGTTTATTCATTATTGTGTGATTTAAACCAACACTTTCATCAAGGACAGAGACCATTGAGAGCCAGTATATATATTTTTTTTTTAAATATAATGTGTCGTCTTTCAATGTGAAGCTTAATGTTCAAGTAGATCAAATCTGAGCTGAAGGCAGGGAAACAGCCTGGATGCATGGCTGGTCCATCACAGAACTAAACTAAACTAAACTAAACTAAACTAAACTAAACTAAACTAGGGTAACACGGATGCTGAAGTCTATTTAATAAAGAAAATTATGAAATAAATAAATAAATACTCTATTTGTCCATCAATCAATCGGCAATAATAATAATAATAATAATAATAATACAATATAAAATAAAATAAAATAATTAAAATATTAAATTATAAAAATAAATGTAATAATAAAAAAAAAAAGAATTAAAACTGAAATACAATAAATCTATCACAGGACAATAATAAATGCAATAATAAAGGAATACTGTTAAAATGAAACACGAAAATAAGATAAGAAATAAAAGTAAAATAAATTAAAAAAATAAATAAAAAGTTTTAATGTAGGATTACTGGGATGCTGGATTCAATAAAGAAATATTAAGGTAAAATAAAATCAATCAATCACAAGGCAATAATAATACAAAACTATGTGTGTGTGTGTGTGTGTGTGTGTGTGTATATATATATATATATATATATATATATATATTGCCTTGTGATTGATATAAATATAAAGTGAAAATACAATATGAAATTAAATTAAATTAATAAATAAAATAAATACAATAAATCCAGGAATAATAAAGTAATGTAATTAAAATGAAATGAAAATAAATTAGAGATAAAATGAAAATAAAATGAATTCAAATGCAGAGACGGAGGGGAATGCACAGATTCAGACTCACATGTGTTGATGATTCCTGCCGCAGCGTTTGAGCTGTTAGTGAAGTGACTGACGGTGTTGTGATCTCTGCTCAGTTTGCCGCCTCTAATGTTTCAGCTTATGGGGATTTTATGAGGCCGTTACACAAAGCTGCTGTGAAACTGCAAAATAAACCTCTGAATTTGTCCCAATTCAAATTTCATTTCAGGAACGGCTCACAACTTGAGATTCTTGGATCAGGATTCTTGGAGATTTTTGCAGGCTAAATATTTGAACAAACATGAGGCTTTAAAGTTTAATCATGTGAGAGAAAGATCAGAAGTGTAAATGCTCAGAGAAGCCAAGCAAACATCTGCGTCCCATGTGAATGAATGTGTACTGAACACATCTGCTCACAAACGCGAGATGACACGCACTCATTCAACACGTGTTCCTGCCCTGAATCTAAAGCAAAACATGTTTGTCTTCAGAAGCTTTCATTATAATAGCAGTGATACTTTGCTATAGTAAATTATTTTAGCTATAAATTATTATAGCTAGAACATTTGTGGTGTCATTTGGAGATGATTTATCCTCCCCTTCTACAGTCAAATGTGGTGTTCCACAGGGCTCTCTGCTGGGTCCAATTTTGTTTTCAACTTATATGTTACTGTACCTCTTGGAATCGCAATTCAGAAACAACATATACATTTTCACTGCTATGCAGATCATTTACAGTTACATTTTTCATTGCAATCCAATGATCTGACAAGCTGAATGTCCTCTGAACATGACTAGGTGATATAAAAATTTGATGACTTATAATTTTATGCAATTAAATAGTGATTAAATTCATCCATCCATACATCCAACCAACCAAATAAATAAATAAATAAATAAATAAAGGTCAAGCAGTTTGGAGAATGGATGGATTGTTTTATTTTATTATTTATTTTTTTTTATCGAAATGTTAAACAATGTTAATTGTTTTCTTTTTAGTGTTCGTTAACAACAACAGCACTGGCTCAGTTTCCATTGTGTGTAACGCTGCTGAGCACAGCATATATTTGTCACAGATAGTGTCATTGTGTTGTTGTTAATGGTCAGGCAGGTTGGCTGTTGTTTGTTGTAATGTCAGTAATCGCATCGTCCTCTGCTGGAGTTCAGCACCTTCATCCACATAATGCATTTCTCTTGACTTTGCTTTGTCGAACACAAACACGTGCTAAAAATAACACATTAAGCCTTTGGGATGACTGACTGTTGCCACGTTTGTGTTTCCCAGAGAATATCTGGATAAATTATCCTCCTGTTTCTACTTGAGATGTAAATGAGCGCATTGATGCAGGAGCAAGAACATCAAACCTCAATTAGACTCTAAATGCATGAAAGGGAAGCAGCACCTTTCTGCTCTAATGACTTTTTTGCACTTTAAAGTAAACGGATCAAATGGCGGAGTACGTCCTCAAAGACGCGTGTGGCTTCAAAGACACGCGACTCGGTGTTAGTGTGATTTGTATGGAAACAGATCGTGCCGGATGATTGATCAAAGGAGCAATTCACCTCGATATCTGTCGAGATTACTCAAGCCTCTGCATGCTGTTGCATTGTAAAGAGTGTCTGTCGTCTGCTGTGTGGAAATAATCAGCATCTGCAATAGTGTTCCACAGAAAAAAAATTACTTATATGAGTAAAATAAGGACCGAATGTGATTGTAATTTAGGACTATTTAATGACAGTACAGGCAAAGAAACCAAAACGTCAAATCAAATCAAATCACTTTTATTGTCACATCACCACAGCACAAGTGCCTTGGTGAGTGAAATTCTTGAGAGCGTGCTCCAGACAGTGCAAAAAAAACAAAACAATTTACATATAGACAGTACATATTTACAGACTGTATACAATGTGCAAAATACACATACTCAATATACACAGTGTACTATAAAGACATACTTAGTTACCAATACACCGTATGTACACATTTTACATTATGTACACATCTATACATAGTAATATGTGAAGGTGCAACAGATTATACATTTACAACAGATTAGTTGAGCAATAGATAGTTGTGCAAAGGTGCAACAGATTATACATATGCAATGTCGTGGATGTGCATTGTATGGTATCCAGTGATAGCAGATAGGTTGTATTATTGCAGTGTGTGCGTGTAGTCCAGTAGAACGGTGTTAAAGTGCAGTGCATGGCATGTTGTGTGAGTGGGAGTGTGATGTAGGGTGACATTTTACCGAAACGTGACATTTTACCGAAACGTGACGTTTTATTTGTTCTTCATATGTAGCCTGGTCTCTGGTTCTTGAATTTTTATGTTGAACTGTTTTAACAGCTACTGGCTCTCTAGAGAGGATCCATGTGGAATAGATTTCTACATCCTACAGTGAACAAGCTGTTTGGAGAATGGGTGGATTATTTTTATTTTATTTTATTTTATTTTTAATGTAAGTTTTATATTTTTATATATACATATTAGTTTTTCTCTAATATTTCTTTTTGTATATTTTATTTTTTAAATATATTTTTATTTTTATAAAATATATATTTTTAATATTTTCTTATTTATTTTTTTATTTATATTATTTTTTACATTTGTTTTTATTTATTTTAATACATTTGTTCATATATTTATTATTTTATTTTTAATATTAATTACATTCATTTAATATTAATATTTAATACGTGGACCGAGCAGTTGGAGAATGCTTGAATGTTATTTTTTTCTCCCCTAATTTTATTATTAATTATTGTTTTTATTTATTCATTACCATGCTTTTTTATTAAATTTTTTAATAAATATTTTCCATATATTATTTATTTTATTATTTTTATTTTATCCAACATTATCTTAATAGCTGCTGGCTGTGTAGGACAGATCTGCTGGGTTCATTGCATCCCTCCAGCATCTTCACTGCCATTTTCACGCTCAGTGTTATTGAGCAGCTGTGATCTACACACACATACACACACAGTATATACTTCATTCTGACATTAGTGATCTGTCTGAGCAAACACAGCTATCAGTTCACATGCAGTTACTTAAAGAGCTCTTGGGCATAAAAGACAAATGATCTGAAGCGTCTGCTGGGTCAAGGGCATTCCTCGTGCTCTTGTCGTCTCTCACAGGCCTTTTCCACACATAAATGCAATGACATCCGTAAACCAACATGCTGAATGAGGCGATATTAATGAATGCATACTGTGATGTAAGTGATGACTCATAAATTTAGCAAAATAAAATGCCATTTATTTCTCCATAAAATGTATCATAGAGCTCAGCAGCGTGTCTGATGCTCTCTAATGTTCTTTGACCATATAAAACCTAAATGCTGTTGAATTGGTAGTGAATAAATCCACCTGTTGCTGTTTTTACACTGATGTCACTCTGCTCTTGTGGTGTATATTTTATTGTATTTTATTTCATTTTACTTTAATGGCCTTCTCTTCCCATGTGGTTCAAAGCGTGACATTTGAGGTCATGTGTGTCGGCTGTGCGGAAGAGACATTTCAGGACACAAAACCAAATGCTGCTTTCTTCAGTATGAAAAACAAAATCCTGGAAAAACGACCCTGTTGTTTTTGTGGAGAAAAACAGCTGTGGTTAACAGAATAATTCTGTAAAAAAACAGTAAATGTGTAAATATATTTGCAGAACAAGATGTAAGTTTCAGTTTAAAATGTTCATTTTGTTTGTAAATTACATTTTAAACCAGTAAATTTAACAGCCTTTTTTAAGGATTGTTATAATTGTAACTAAAATTAAAACAATAATAATAAAAAAGTTAGTTGAAATAAAAAACTGAATTTATTCAGCTAGTTGCCCAATGCAACATTTATTATATTCTTTTAACTTGATGTACTACAAACGTAAATGTAAATTTAAAAAATAACAAAAAAAACTATATATATATATATATATATATATATATATATATATATGTATATATATATATATGTATATATATATATATATATATGTATATATATGTATATAACCAAATTTTGGCAATTAATTTAAGAATTACCAAATTTTGCTATAAGTTAAATATATTAAGTTTCTACAATATATAAATATATTGTAGAAACTTAATTTCCTGTAAAGCTGCTTTGCAATGATTGTATCATAAAAAGCGCTTGAATTGAATATATATTTTCAGTTTGTCACTCTTAATTATATGACATTATAATTTTTTTTTACTTTCGAAAATGCTACATTTAACAGTATTTTACTACAAAATTACATGAAATGTAAGCTTTAATCTATTACAGTAGTTTTCCTCATGTATAGTAAGAAAACTTACCGTTAACTGCATTTTTAGTCTTGTACAGTACAGTCATTTTTACCGTGTGGCATACAGTAGAAATGAAGCACAGCCACAAATCAGTGCATATAGAAGCTTTAAACATGTGAAGGAGATCATGAATCAATTTTCTTTTTAATTCTGCATTAAATCAGAGAGTCATACTCTAGTGTACACGATCATTGTTTAGTCATTGACCAGCTTCTCTAGAGATTGTTAGATGTGAATGAGTCGTCTAGGTAGTCGTCATGTGATGCAGAGTGAAGTGCGCTTGATAGAGCTCAAATTCAAAGGCAGCTGAGTCATTCCGCTCAAGGACGTCTGTGTTTATTTGATTAACAATACGAGGATTCGTGCTTCATTGCAGAGTGATGAGATGGAGTGAGGGATGTGTTTGACGCATAATTGTGACGCTCTCCATCTGTTTTCTTCACAGCGCCTCCTACCGTCCGGATCGTGCACTCGGGTCACGCGTGTAATGTGGAGGAGGAGCGTTACTCTGAGAGGGTTTACACCATCCGAGAGGGAGAGATGCTCGAGCTCACCTGCCTGGTCACCGGACATCCACGACCACAGGTGAGAAATAACTGAACACGCAGATGATCAAAACCGATAGGGATGCACCGATATATCGGCCGATAATCGGTATCGGCATATAATCGTTATATGCTATCAATCAAAAGGAGGTGGAAATATGTGTCAGATTTCAGCTTATCTGTGAAGGAAATGTCTCTAGGATTTAGGGTTGCCAAATGTAACGCAATTATAACGCAATCTCACTTTAAAAATAGTGCAGGTTCTATTTGACTCTATGAATCACCTGTAGTGTAAAGGGACGATTCACCCAAAAAATGACAATTCTGGCATTTTTACTCACCCTCAAGTTGTTCCAAACCTGTATGACAAAAGAAGATAATTTGAAGAATGTTAGTAACCAAATAGTTTATGGTAGTCATCGACTTGGACAAAATACTGTGGAAGTCAATGGCTACCATCAACTTTTTGGTTACTAATATTCTTCAGAATATCTTCTTTGGTGTTCAGCAGAAGAAAAAAAAACTCATAGAGGTTTTCAACAACGTGAGGATGAGTAAATGATGACAGAATTATTATTTTTTTGGGTGAACTGTCCCTTTAAGTCAGGGTTGCCAGGTCCACAATTTTCCCCATCACAAAACATTATTTGTAATGCGCCTCCCATCCAATAATAGCAAAGATCTTTGTGCTTTGTGACTTCTGATAAGAAACAAAGTCTCAGCTTTCAAATCCTGTACATTTTATCACAAAATTCAAACACTAAATACCATTTTGATGTTTAAATGTGGTGTGACAGATTGCTGTAGAGCCTCTATTCAAACCTGATTCTCTTCCACCTTAATACAAGTTATAGTGTGAAATAAACATGAATGAACATCAGAAGGTGTTGAATAGATACATCTTACTGAAATGAATCGTGTCTCATGTAATCGATCAAGTGTTTCAATTGTCAATAAAACAGCTTGTGATCAATGTCACTTAATGTTGCATTTAAGTAGTTCAGTGTTCACAATTGGTCAATTAGCTATAAAAACACTAGAGTGAGCTTATTTACTGTTAATGATATATGTATGTTTAAAGAAATCTGATACGAACACAAGTTTTTTATGAAAGTACCTTATGTGCAGTTGAGTTGTAATCAAACATATCGGTTTTTATTTGAGTGTGATTATTATATCCATATATAAATATAACAGTTTGGGTTCTGTTGTTAATTTTATTCTCTAAGATTATAGTAATGTTCACAGCATTAGTTGGGAGAGATTTTTTTCTCCTTAAGAAAGCTAAACTATTGGTATCGGCTGATGTCATTCTGAATAATCGGTTATCGTATCGGTGGAGAAATGTTGTATCGGTGCCTCCCTAATAACCATCATTGCTGAGACACTTTGTGTAGTGCTTCGTGAGAACATTTAAAAGCATTTAAAAACGTGCATGCTTCTTCAGATGCGGATGATTCATTAAGAAAAAGGGTTTGCTTGAGGCATTACTGCATGAAAGTAGTCGACTAGTTGGCGTTTACCTGGTTTAAATGACGGGTCATGCAGAAGACAGTATATGAGAAGAGCTGAATGAGACATGATGCTGTATGTGTTGTCATGAACATGCATGAACTGTCATGGTCACCTAGTTTGTTTGGTAGGCTATAATGTGTTTTGTGAACATAACCTATTCAGTTTTAGCCTACATTTGCATAATTGCAGATATATTCGGCAAGGCCATTTTTACCTTGAATGTTTCTGGTTTCTGGTGTCAGTTGCTTTCAGATATGTTAGCTGAACAAAAACAGGCCATTATGCTGCTTGATATTGCAAACTGGTGTATGTTATCATGTTATTTTAAGGCAAGACACTACAGGTAAATCGGGTAAATAATAATTAAAAAAATAGATATCATCAGATGCCTATTTTTCCCAGTTCATTAATTTCAGTTCATTAAGACAAATGTTAAGACAATTTTTTTTTCTGAAATGTTGTTTTCATAATGCAAATGAGGCATTATCTAAATATAAATGCCTTCATTTGCATACATTTCTGAACAGAAATCTGAACATTGGTTCAAAATTCTTGTTATATTTTGTTGACATTTTAGAGTTTTTCCAGAGGGGATTTTGGATTAAAATTTGTATCACTCCATAAATCAGAAAATACTGTCAACAGACAGACCTAAAATGTTGTATAAAACCAGGTGAATGATAAATGAACAAACCCCTCTGTAAAGATCTTCAGAATATAGATATGAATAAAACTGTAAGTTTTGGTGTATGTACAGTAAGTGCTGCTGAAGTGGAGGAAAAACTTATATATATGCATTGTAACTGAATTCTACAGACACAAATAGATAAAGTACAATAAAATAAATCTCAACATTGACCAGTGCATGAAACCAACAATGGTTGTGCCTGTAATAATAATAATAATCATAAACATACTTATTTTGGAGCACTAATAGTTTTACTGTTCACTACATTTTGTTACTCTTCTAATTATTCACAGATAGCAGTTAATAAATCAGAAGCAAGTTCACAGGAAATAATAGCTTAATTTTGCACTGAAAAATAAAAGTGATAGTCATATTTTTATCCTCACTCTAATGTATATTTTGTTTTGAATAGATCATGAAGTATATGTCAGTTTCTCTAGTGAAAAATTACATAGTAATTGAAGTCTCCATCAGTATTCATAAACTAAATATACAAAGTGTTTATATAAATATACTCTATTTAATTAGTTTATATTGACTGATATGCATTAATAAATAAATCTAACACTTTCCTAAAGCCTAACCTCAGAAATTCATGATTATGCATGGAGGTAGAGTTTTAAGTTTTATTTCATATTATTTGTATTACTGAAATGATTGTCTGATCATCATGGATCACTGAAATCAGACTGTAATCGTGTCTAAAGTTCAGCATATCGTCATGAATCTCTGAATATCATGAATCTGAAGGGAATATGATGGTCTTCATGAATGTGTGTGTTCATCTGCTCTCGCTGGCGCTGTAATCCGCTCGACTGCAGTGGGTTTGTTCATCACATATAGTATTTCCCAGCTGAATATGACCGCACAACCAACCGGATGAACGCTGCTAACCCAGAATAAATCCATTCGCGCGGCCAGATCAAGCGGAAGGGCTTTTTTTGGCTCGGATGACAGATCTGATGCAATGTTGGACAGCGGAGGAACTTTATACTGCTACATTCCAGTGTTCAGACTCAAGATTAGACCGTTACACATACACAATTCTAGAATTATAATAAAGAGTTATTTTAAAAGCCCCACCAGGATATTTTTTTATGATTAGTATTGCATCTCAAATGCTGCAGTTTTGCTGCAGTTTTTTGCAAATGTTGCCATTTTTATGCAACATTTTTTGATGTTCAAAAAAGAAAATACTATCTGGCTTTTTGGACCCTTAAATTAATATTTTTTTAAATTGTATTATTTTAGATTTTATGTTTTAATATTTTATTTTATTTTATTTTATTTTATTTCTATGCATGCCAGATTCAGGCCATTTTCATCACATTCATGCTGAGATAAATGTGCAAATTAACCGTTTTTGAGTCAATTCTGATCGAGTTTTTCCTAATATTCTGCATAAGTCCCTGGTTATTGCAATGCAATGTTTATGCAACATTTTGTGTTGTTTTGCTTTAAAAACAAACCATACATTTGGGCTCCTGATTGATTGATTGATTAATTTATTGATTTATTGATTAATTTATTGATTAGTCCTTCCTTCCTTCCACATATGCAAAGACACGCAAGTTCAGTTAAACAAAAAATTAAAATTGGATGCAAAAGTTTTACACAACAATCCTAACATATATTATTAAAAAAAACAAAGGTCTAAAATAAACTTAATGCTGATAGCTAGAGAATTTTATTGGTCATTAATATTTACTTTTTTATTTAAATTGTACTTTTCATGATTAAGTCATTTTTGACCAACTGACAGATAAATGATCGCTTGTCTGTCTGTGAAATGCTGCATCATAGAATGGCTGAAATGTGCTGTGATTCAGCTGCTCATTCAGTATTTAGACACAAACTCTGTGTTATGTTGCCGTTCCTGAAATGCTGGCAGCAAGCGAGCGGGTTTTATTTCTCACGGAGCGAGCGCCAGAAGCGAGATGAGATTGGCTCTGGTGGCTGTGAGTTCTGGACGTCTGTGACAGCAGCAGAGGCTCAGCGATGATTGAGCCGTCTGATATTAAGAGCTTTTTAATGCAGATTTAAAACATGAAATGACAAACATCTGTCGAATCATGCTGAACCGCTGCTCTTCAACCAGAAAGTGTTCAAGAGGTCAAAACTTGAGCATTTATTCCCACATGTACACTTATAACGACAGCAATGTGTTTGTTTGTATTTATTCTCTTTTTTCACTTTTACACTTTTTTGACCCTTAATTAAAAATCAAACAGGTTGTGTTTTTTAAAGATCAAGATAATTATACTAAAACACAGAAAATATCCAAATGTAGGTCAATAAAATTAAAACAGTTAAGTTGCATAAGTTGAGTTCTAGAAAATACATATAGTAAAATATATATTTACTTTTAAAGTATTTTTTTCTCTCTATTTTCAATTTTCTTATTTTAAGTTTTAATAATTTTGTGATGTGCTTTTGTCAATTTATTATTTTTTTAAATTCTGTTTTTATTTTATAAACATTTTATTAATTTTAGTACTTCAACCAAAGCTTCTTTTCACTTTCCAATTTCAGATTTGACATCACCTTTTTATAATAAACCTTATTTCAGCTATATTTAAATTAACATATACAATACTGAAAAAGAGGGACATTAATGCGACTCGGTGTCCATATTAACAGCTTTAATAACTGTTTTCATTAAAAGTCCAGGTGCTTCATCTGGTTTAATATATCTATCATAATATCTATTGACATATCTATTGACATATATTCCTGTAAAATACAGTAATGCACATGCTATAAAACTAAATCAGCTGTTTTTTTGTTTTTGTTTTTTAAATCAAGGTATTAAAATCTTGAAAATATGAAGCAAAAAGTTGTAGGTCACTGACAGAAAACAACACTGATTTTTATTTATTGTATTTTTTATAGCATTGCAAAAGTTAAGTTGTAGAAGGTAAATTCTAGGGAAAAAATACAGTAAAATATATGATATATTTTACCATTATAGTCTTATATAAAAATATATATTTTAGTTTTCTTTTTAATTTTAGTTCAAGTTGTAATTTTCTATAAAATAATTCTACTAAAATATAGAAAATATCAAGCAAAATATTGAGATCTGTGGCTGTCATGTTGATTGTTGTTATTTCTAACATTAACAGCAACAGTCAAGTTGCAGAAAAGATGAATGTTTCTGTTTTGTACAGTACTTCTGGTGATTCGTGAGCAGCATTCGTCCCGTTTGGGTCATTTCTCCAGCTTGATCTTTTACAGAAGTCTCTATTAATTTGGGCTGTGTTTTAATTAGCCGGTTGTTTTGCAGGATCTGCTGGACTGGATAAATGAAATGTGATTTGTGGGTGTCCTGGGGATTGACTCTGCCCATTCACACTTATTAATATTTAATTCCCCTTTGATCAATGCACAGCCCGTTAATTTGTGTCGGCGGCGGGTATTGATCCCGATATTTCAGATGAAACGTGAAGCCTGTTGAGTTAGTGTGACGCTCCGACGCTTCATTAAAATATGAAAACGAGCGCGCGGGCAGATCAAAGACTGCTGGAGTCTCCTTTGAAATCATTAAGATGGAAGACGTCTGATCCGGTCCAGAGCCGCGATCTACAGACCGATCCGAGATCTTCAGAAGAGCAGCATTGTTTTGATATACTGTATGTAGGGATTGTGTGTCTGAATACTGTCTGAGCAGCTCAATCATAACACATCACACGGAGACTGATGATGAGGAAAAAGCAGGATAATTCATTTGTCAGTGGGCCAAAAATTACAAATATTGGAAAATAAAAAGTTGTGTTCTGTAATAAATATTAATGGCAGCTAAAATTCTCCTGTTATTACCGTTAGTTTTAATTGAAATATTTATATTTAAAAATGTTAGGATTGTTTTGGCAAAAAAAATAAAATAAATATTGTTTATTTATTTGAGTATCTATTCATATATATATATATAGTATGTTAATATTAAATTTTATTACTAATATTAATTACTTAATAGTAAAGTATAGTATATTTAGTATATATAGTATATAAAATATTTATTTATTTATTTATTTATTTAATGTTGTAGATTTAGCAATTTTAGTACTTCAACCCAAATTATTTCATTTAGTTCCAAGGCATTTACATTTTTATATATAATTTTTCCCCATATTTAAATTACCAAAACTGATTTTTACATTTTAATTATTATTTATTATTATTATTATTATTATTATTATTACTATTAATATTTTAATTTTAAATTATCTTCAAATTTTGTCATTTGATTTGTTAGCTATAACACATGTGAACATATAACACATATTTTTTGTAATATTACATTAATAAAAAAATTGTTATTAAATTAGTCATTATAAATTCGTTTTTTGATCTCTAGTATTATTCAATCCACTAAATGTAGGCTTTACTGTAAGATTGAACATTTATTTTCTTGCCCCTGAAATACATTTTAAAACATTTTATATATGAATGTTGAAATAAATATATTACACAGTTTGAAAAAAGCAACATGCTTATTTTTTATTATTCTATTTTATTTTACTTTATTTTTGAAAAACATTTTGAAATATACTTTGGTAAATGAAGCTTTAAACTTTCATGATTTGAAAAAAAAAAAAAAACAGCAACTTGATTCATACTGTGTCATCATAGTCAATTTTATTTTATTTTATTTTATTTTATTTTATTTTATTTTATTTTATTTTATTTATTTTTTTTATTTTATTTTATTTTATTTTATTTTATTTTATTTTATTTTATTTTATTTTATTTATTTTATTTTATTTTATTTTATTTTATTTTATTTTATTTTATTTTATTTTATTATTTTTTACCTGAAATATTTTTGGAATATATTTAATGCATAAAGGTTGAAACTAAATATATTTTTCTTCAAAAATATTTTCATTGAGCTTCACTGTTTACAGCATATATTTAACATATATTTAAAATATATTTTAGTCAGATAAAGTATATTTTGTTGCTGTATGGGATAATACAGTGTTAATCTGGAGCAAACAGAGCTTAAACTGAGCTCTTCTCCATTCATGAGCTTCTCCATTGTATTCAAAACTTGAAGTCTTTCATAACATTAGAAACCATAAGAGTTTATTTTTCAGAACATAGTAACGTTTCTCCAAACGTGGTTTGATCCGAGGCTCATTACAGTGTTAACTTGAATAATAGTGTCACGTTTTCCTTTCAGGAGCAACTCTGTGAATGTCTCTCTGAACTAAAGTAATAATTCACCCAAACGGGATCGTTCTGTCATCTTTTACTCGTCTGGCTTCATCTCTTCAATGGAGGTTTGACGTCATGATGTTCAGATCAGAGTCATTTCTATAATGAATGTGAGCAGATTTAGATTGTGTTACGCGCTTCTTTCATGACATTCAGTCCTTTTGGAGCTTCTGTTCTCTTCACTGTTTGAAGAGGAGCAGCGTGAACTTTCTGTAATGTTTCACAGAGAAGAGAAAGTCGTGCAGGTTTGAATGACACGAGGGCGAGTAAATGATGACAGAACGGGAATTTTTAGGTGAACTGCATCTTTAAGTAGTTTGGAAAAATTGTCTCCTGTTGCCATGTTACTTTGACCTGAGATTTATGAACACACACACACACACACTACACGCACTCACACACACAAACTACACACTCACACTTCCACACACACACACACACACACACACACACACACACTCACTCACTCATCACCACACACAAACACACACACACACACACACACACACACACACACACACACACACACACACACAAACACACACACACACACACACACACCACACACACACACTCACTCACTCACTCACACACACACACACACACACACACACACACACACCACTCACCACACACCACACACACACACACACACACACACCACACACACACTCACTCACTCACACACACACACACTACACGCACTCACACACACAAATACACCTCACACTCACACACACCACACACACACACACACACACACACACACCACTCACTCACTCACAACACACACACACACACACACACCATCACTCACCACTCACTCACTCACTCACTCACTCACTCACTCACCTCACACACACACACACTAACACAAGTGTGGGGACTTTTCATAGACTTCTATTTCTTTTATACTGACCAAACGATATTTTCTATCCCCTAACCCTAAACCTACCCTTACAGAAAACCTGTTTGCATTCTTATACTTTTAGATAAGCATCAATTACTATTTTTAATAATTTTTTCCCCCTCGTGGGAACCGCAGGCATACACACACACACAGACACTCATTTTACATGGTAATGTCACACATTCTCAGTCTAAAAAACTGAATATAAAACATGCAATTTTACAATTTCATAAGTCCTTCTTATACAGTCAAATACATAAAGATTAATAAAAAGTAATGTGTGCCAGACTCAAGTGACAATGCTTTATGTGATATTATTTCATTTCATTTCATTTCATTTCATTTCATTTCATTTCATTTCATTTCAATTCAATTCAATTCAATTCAATTCAATTCAATTCAATTCAATTCAATTCAATTCAATTCAATTCAATTCAATTCAATTCAACAGAACCCTACATAAGACAAGCAATTAGAAGTTTTTTTTTTTTTTTTTTAATTGTATTTAATTTTTATATTTATTTTTATTTTATTCAGGTCATGTTCATCACATTCTTACTGTGATGAAAGTGCAAATTATGGTTTCGGAGTCAATTCTGATTAATTTTTTTTTTTTTTCATATTCTGCAGCTCATGGCCGTTATTCTTGCGTTCTCATTCTGATCACATATTCCTGCACTGCGGTTTTATGTTGTACATATTTTCATATGGACTCTCAGTAAATGTTCTAGTGTATGTGAAGCTGTGATATTAGCGGTATTGATGCGGTGGCGAGTCTGACCGCAGCGCTCTGATGTCTGTTCGTTGCTGGCCGTAAACCACTTTTAGACTCATTTCCTACACAAGCGCCTCGATGCAAAGAGCAAACAAGCAATTAGGAGGCAAAGTGTGGCGTTTGGAGAGCAGTAATTCCAGCAGGTCACGAGAGAGATTTACTCGGCATGCGTGTGTTGGCATGCATTGACAGAATCATGCCGATCGCAAACAGCATCTCAATTAGAGCCTCGGGCGGATCGAGCATCTATTTCACTCGACGTCAGGACCCTCCATTCCCACCGGACCCAGATCCTTCTCTTAAAGAGCTGAAGACGCTCACAGTGTGATTGAGACACCTGTTACACACAAACTAAAGGAGTAGTTCACCCAAACATCAAAATGTGTTCACACTCAGTTCATCCCAGATTAGGATGAGTTTGTTTCTTCATCAGGTTTGTAGAAATGTGTCTCTGCATCAGTGTCTCAGCAATGGATGCTCTGCAGTGAATGGGTGCCGTCAGAATGAGAGTCTGATAAAAACATCACAATAATCCACACCACTCCAGTCCATCAGTTAACATCTGGAGAAGACAAAAGATGAAACAAATCCAGCATTAAGATGTTTTTAACTCAAATACGAGTTCATAATCCATAATAATGATTCCTACAATTTGTCTTCTCAAGACGTTAATTGATGGACTGATGTGGATTGGTCAGCAAAAGATAGAATGTATACGTATATACAATATGTAGATATGAATATTTTCAAAAAATGTTTTTTAAAGAAATTAATACTTTTAAAAAAATCAAGGATGCTTTAAATTGATCAAAAGTGCCAGTAAAGACATTTATAATGTTACAAAAGATTTCTATTTCAAATAAATGCTGTTCTTTTGAACTTTCTATTCATCTGTGAATCCTGAAAAATAAAATGCATCACAGTTTCCACAAAAATATTGTGCAGCACAACTGTTTTCAACATTGATAATAATCAGAAATGTTTCTTGAGCAGCAAATCAGCATATTATTATGATTTCTGAAGATCATGTGACACTGAAGACTGCAGTAATGATGCTGAAAATACAGCTTTGATCACAGAAATAAATTACAGTTTAACAGATATTCACATAGAAAACAGCTATTTTAAATTGTAATAATATTTTACAATTTTTACAATATTTTTGATCAAATAAATGCAGCCTTCATGAGCAGAAGAGACGTCTTTCAAAAGCATGAAAAACACCCCCCCAGTTATCCATATCTTAATTTTATACAAATATATTGTGTATGCATTGATTAGTAATAATTGCTATTATCCTGTTTGAATGGAACGGCCACTATTTCTATAATTCTGTTTGGAGTCAAAATGACATGATTCACCTTTAACTGCAAACCAGCAATATAGTTTATATTGATGCAGTGAAGCGTCAGAAACTGAAAGATCCTGTATAAATGTGAATATATGAGGATGCTGAATCTGCTGAGGCGGCAGGACAGAAACTCTGTGTGTGTTTAATGGGGATGAACTTATTAAACTCCTACAGTCCCTTTCTCAACTCTATAGACGTGAGATTTTTCCCGTACCTTGAATCATTGTAACTGTGTGTTTTGAAGACCTGTTCATTTTCTAATTTTCTCTGCAGTTTGACAAGCACCTGTATATATTTCAGAAATATGAGCAGGTTTTTTTTTGGCTTTCCTTCGGCTGGTTTCCAGCAAAAGCTGGTCTTTGTTGAATCTTCTCACAGAGATCACGGCCGACTGGATTCATATTCACGACGACACCTCAGTTTGAAATGACTGTCAGATTAATCACAAAGCACCGGCAGTGAGGATTTAGAGTCTGTCTGTCCTCTCCGGCTCCGGCTTTCACACAGAAACACAACGTTGTGTGTTAAATACTCAAACACTCGCTCGTGTGGCTTCAGAGATCATATGGAGCCATCCCTGTGTTTAATTATCCTAGAAAAGTTTTATGTTTGTGGAGTTTAACTCATGTCTGTTTGAAAGAAGTCTCTTCTGCTCACCAAGGCTGCATTTATTTGATCAAAAATACAGTAAAAATTGTGAAATATTATTACAATGTAAAACAGCTGTTTTCTATGTGAATATGTGTTAAACTGTAATTTATTTCTGTGATGCAAAGCTGTATTTTCAGCATCATTACTGCAGTCTTCAGTGTCACATGATCTTCAGAAATCATAATAATATGCTGATTTGCTGCTCAAGAAACATTTCTGATTATTATCAATGTTGAAATCAGTTGTGCTGCACAATATTTTTGTGGAAACTGTGATGCATTTTATTTTTCAGGATTCGCAGATGAATAGAAAATAGAAAAAAGAACAGCATTTATTTTAAATAGAAATCTTTTGTAACATTATAAATGTCTTTACTGTCACTTTTGATAAATTTTATATGTCCTTGATAAATAAAAGTATTAATTTCTTTCAAAAAAAATAATCTTACTGACATTATATACAGTATACTGAAAACCAATAGAAACATTTTTCAGTAATAAATTGCTAGTAAATTTTACAAACAATTACAAAGAAACGGAAAGTAACGCATTGAATTAAATGTAACATTTTAAAGCAGAGAACCTGAAATAGCATAAAAATATAGATATATAGATATAAGGTTATATATAACCTATATATGTATACAGTGGCATGCGGAAGTTTGTGAACCCCTTGCAGAATCTGTGAAAATGTGAATAATTTTAGCAAAATAAGAGATCATACAAAATGCATGTTATTTTTTATTTAGTACTGTCTTGAGTAAGATATTTTACATAAAAGATGTTAACATATAGTCCACAAGACAAAAATTGCTGAAATTATTAAAATAACCACCTTCAAAAGTTTGTGTACCCTTAGTTCTTAATACTGTGTGAGGTTACCTGATGATCCACAACTGTTTTGTGTTGGTTGTTCATGAGTCCCTTGTTTGTTCTGAACAGTTGAACTGAGCTGTTCTTCAGAAAAATCCTCCATGTTCTGCAGAGTCTTCAGTTTTCCAGCATCTTTTGCATATTTGAACCCTTTCCAGCAATGGCTGTATGATTTTGAGATGCATCTTTTCACACTGAGGACAATTGAGGGACTCAAACACAACTATTAAAAAAGGTTCAAACATTCACTGATGCTCCAGAAGGAAACACGATGCATTAAGAGCCGGGGGGTGAAAACTTTTGAATTTGAAGATCAAGGTGAATTGTACTTAATTTGTCTCCCGGAAACATGCAAGTATCTTCTGTTGCTTCCGAATGGCAGTCCTAAATGGGAAAAAAAAAAGATATTTCAACAAAAATAAGAAAAATTTGACATCTTCATCCTGTTCAAAAGTTTTCACCCCCCGGTGATATGCGTCGTGTTTCCTTCTGGAGCATCAGTGAAAGTTTGAACCTTTTTTAATAGTTGTTTTTTTATATATATAGTTTTGTATTTAAAAAAAAAAACAATAGTTTAATAGTTTTTAACAATATATAATAGTTAAAAAAAAAAAAACCTTTTTACATCTACTGTGTTAGGCTAACCAAGACTTGTTGTTGCTCTTTTGTTAGTTTTGATTGCTTCTAATGTCCTCATTTGTAAGTCGCTTACATTTGTAAGTCGCTGGATAAAAGCGTCTGCTAAATGACTAAATGTAAATGTAATGTAATGTTTCCTTCTGGAGCATCTGTGAATCTCAAAATCATACAGTCACTGCTGGAAAGGGTTCAAATATGCAGAAGATGCTGTAAAACTGAAGAATCTGCAGAACATGGAGGATTTTTCTGAAGAACAGCTCAGTTTAACTGTTCAGAACAAACAAGGGACTCATGAACAACCAACACGAAACAAAAAACAGTTGTAGATCATCCAGGTAACCTCACACAGTATTAAGAACCAAGGGTTCACAAACTTTTGAAGGGGGTTATTTTAATAATTTCAGCAATTTTTTTGTCTTGTGGACTATATGTAAACATCTTTTATGTGAAATATCTTACTCAAGACAGTACTAAATAAAAAAATAACATGCATTTTGTATGATCTCTCTTATTTTGTTAAAATTATTCACATTTTCACAGATTCTGCAAGGGGTTCCCAAACTTTCGCATGCCACTGTATATAACCTTGCACAATCTGCTATATATTTATGTGATGGTGTTAGTTGGTCTGAAGTATAATATGCTGTTATATCCATTTCAGGAGCTGTAAAACTCATTCTGCAAAAACATAAGTATCATAAATCTGAATCTACAGCCACAATGTCAGTTTTTATTATTTGGCTCCAGGCTGAAACAGTCTGAAATATTGGGTATCAGTTCGCATTAAGATGATCTTATTGCCCCCATAAATGTTTGTCTTCTGTTTAGTGTTTTAAACCAAGATCAGTTATTGATTTATAGAATAAGATACTTGATAAGTTATGAGTTATTGCAGTCAGTGTTTCAATGCTTTGTTTGTTAGGTGACTGAATCTTAAACAGTGCCTATAAACAAATAGCATGAGGTTAAATTGATGGCACTAATGAGTTGGGTGGCCCAAATTATACAGACTGACAAAAACAGACCCTCCCTCCCCGTGTCCCGACTTTCCCAAGATCCCTTGACTGGGACACTCAATCCTCATCAGATCCTCCCCTCGGTTCTAAAGGAACACGACGGTTAATCTCTGTCTCGACTGGGACGCGATGGTGAAATAAAGCGAATGGCAGCGCGTGGTATCACCTTGTCACTCCACAGAACACGTGGCATCTTAACACGCTAGCTAAATTGACACTGGCATTGTCGAGACGAAATGCGAGGAGGGGCTCTCAGAGGACTCGTGCTGGCATTTGTTTGACAAACGAGTGACTGTGACATAGTGCCACACAGCATCTTTACACACACGGCTGTAGAGAGATGCGACTTCAACTGAAAATGTCTGACGTGTTGAGGATTGAGAGCTGGTTGCATTTAAAAAACACTGGAACCAAATGGTTTTCAAGACAGTCCATTAAAGGGGTCATA
Source organism: Aspiorhynchus laticeps (assembly GCA_023376895.1). Lineage (NCBI taxonomy): Eukaryota > Metazoa > Chordata > Actinopteri > Cypriniformes > Cyprinidae > Aspiorhynchus > Aspiorhynchus laticeps. The sequence goes on from CM041802.1 coordinate 43,649,213, forward strand.
TAATGCTACATGCACTTTTACAAGTTGTTTGAACTGAAATGTGTGTTGGCAGTATGTGTGCACAACCAGGGTTATAATGGGGTTATAACATAGGGTATAATGATAAAAATCCACCCAGTGTTTTTTTTATCTACTAAAATCTTTACCCCTTTCTCAAATCGAGCCGATCTCTAGCCCCATTCACACTGCACGTTGGTCCCGGAAAATTGCCAGAAAATTGCCGGAGTGCCTTCTGTGTGAACGCTAACACGTCCCGGGATTAATTCCGGGATTGATCCCGAGTTGGGGACCTAGTAACATTGCCGGGTTCAGTCCCGGAACGAGCGCTGTGTGAACAAAAGCCGGATCAATGCCGTAACGAGTGTGTGGTAGTGATGACACTTTATCGTTCGACTGTTTTACCGGGTGTTTTGAAGACAGATCAACGTTCACACGACGAAAAATGTGTAAACTGGAATGAAGCAGCGATCAGGGAGCTCCTCACTATCAGCGCTGAAGCTGAAATCATTCTCCAGTTTAGTGAAATGGTGCGCGGTGCATTATACACGTCACATGAAAGGTCACGTGTCTTTATGGGATCTTTACGGGTTGTGTGTGAATGCACGCACAGATTCCGGAAAATCACTGACAGTGTGAATGCAGCAAATCTGACGATCCGGGAACAAATGCCGGAACACATTACCCGTGTATTTTCCGGAATCTCTTTGTGAAAGGGGCTTCTGTGTGACGTCCAGGGCCACTGCTGGCCAAATGGTGCCCTAAGCAGAATTGTATTGTTGTGCCCCCTCCCCAAAATATTATGGAAGTAAAAAAAAAAAAAACTACTATAGGGGTCAAAATAGACCTTTAACAAGATATTAAAGTAAACAAATAAACAAATTGTAATTAAATTTAATTATTTACAAATTACAATTACAGTTACCACCTATGGCTATGATTTTATTAATACAGCTGTCAGATTGATTTTATAGTCCAAAGCATTCAGAAATCACACAAAAGAAAATTAAGCAGTTTTACTACAATAAAACCATGGCTAATTTTTGTAAGGGTTGTGATGTTCACATGTTTTTCTTGAAGAAATTATAGAGGCTGTAGCATTTCTATTGCAAAAATGTGGCCAAAAATAAAAGATTAAGTGGATATTTTAATTAAATATTTTTTATCATTATATATAGGCTATCTGTTAATGTTTATATTTTTATTTATGTATATGTATATATTAATATAGAACAATTTTTTTTTTTTTTTTTTTGAGCAACTGGGATTGTGCCCCCCTGGGAGTTGGTGCCCTATGCAAACTGCTTACTCTGCGTATAGGGAGCGGCGGTACTGGTGACGTCACACGGACAAAGGCCCTCCCACGATAGTTTGATTTACAGTAGCATTTTAGCACAGACTGTACCTCAGATATATACCTCAGACCCGGCCTGAGTGAGCTGTCATCAGTTGTTTCACCACCGGAGCAGATGTAGACAAGAATGACTCCTAAGCGATTGAGGTGTTTTGTTGTTGGATGTAATAATGAACATAGCAGTCGTCATTTACTCCCGTCATCTGAGCCACTGAAGAGGATTACATTTGGTTCTGAAGGGAATGCGCCCTCGATCTACATAAATGCGTCTATGTTCGCGCGAATCATTCGTGATCCAGCTTCACCTCCAGAAGAAGTGAGTACAAGGTTTTTTAAATGAATCTTTGCAAATCGCCTTTCCTAATAATGTGCTAATTAGCAAGTTTCACGATGAATGCGGCTAAAGTAAACAGTCCCGAAGAGAGGGGTGGAGTCAGCAGAGCTCATTAACATTTAAAGGAGAATGACACAATACGGCTTGCTCTGACAAGAGCTGTTTTTGACAGGGTAAAAAAGGTGTTTTTTACACTACCAATGAAAAATTTTAACCAAACTATGTTACAGACTTTTCATTAAGACCCTAAAGAATAATATCAACTTGTGGAAAATGGGCATTATATGACCCCTTTAATAAGTTTCTCACAAATCTGATCCGTGCTTGTGAAAGTTGTTGCTTTTGATTGCTAAATGAGTTGCAGATAGTTGAGAACACTTGTGACTAAAGCAAAAAGCATCTAAAGTGTAAACAGCGAGTTTAATTCACAGCATGATTCATTATTTTCAAGGTCGGGTCTTTGCAGTTCAAGTCTCAGTGTTTATTGGTGCATCCGTGTTTATTTCAGACCTGCGTTCCAGATTTCTGCAGACTAACAAGCTTTGACTTGCAGTGTTTTGATGCTCAGGCTGATGGTACGTCTTGTGTGGGTGGTTTATAGTCACATGCTGTCGGGTCGTATAAAGCGATGCGCAAAATAGCAAGACACTACAGGAGAATAGGGTGCAAATTTTAAATAATAGATATCTCAGTACTTTCCCTAGTTAAATAAACACTGTACAATAAGACAATTGTTTTGTATTACAGGTTTTCTTAAATGGTATGTTTAAATACGCAAATGAGGCATTATTTAATGAAATAAGCACTAATTTGCTTTAAATTTACAGAACAGGCATCTAAACATTGGTTACATTTTTTTGCTTGATTTTGTTGACATATTAGAGTTAAAGGTTTTTATAGAAGGGATTTTGGATTTCTCTTTTTATCACTCCATAAATCAGAAAGTACCACCAACAGACAGAAAAAAAAAAATTTAACCATGTTTTTAGAAGTTAAATATTAAATATATGTCAAGTGAATGGTATATGAACAAATCCTTCAGTAAAAATGTTTAGCATGTAGATAGGAATAAAATTGTAAGTTTTGGTGTATGTGAGTGCTGCTGAAGTGGAGGAAAAACTTTTAAAAGTATGCATTGGAATTTAAATCTATAGGCGCAAATAAGTGCAATAAAGCAAACACTTAAATGTGTATTTTGGATTTTTTTCTTTCCAATAGTTTGAAGATTGGTTCAAAATTCTTGTTTGATTTTGTTGACATATCAGAGTTAAAGGTTTTTACAGAAGGGATTTTGGATTTCTCTTTTTATCACTCCATAAATCAGAAAATACGACAGGCAGACAGAAAAAAAAGCATTTCAAGTAAAATGTTAAATATATATCAAGTGAATGTTATATGAACAAACCCCTCAGTAAAAATCTTCAGAATACAGAGAGGAATCAAACTCTAAGTGTTGATGTATGTAAGTGCTGCTGAAGTGGAGAAAAAACTTTTGAAGATACGCACTGGAATTAAAATCTATAGATGCAAATACATAAAGTACAATAAACAAACAGTTAAATGTGTATTTTGGATTTTTTATTTCCAATAATTTGAACATTGATTCAAAATTCTTGTTATATTTTTGAATTAAAGGTTTTTCCCAAAATAAAGGTATTTTGGATTTCACTTTTTATCACTCCATAAATAAGAAAATACTGTCAACAGACAGAAAAAAAATAATTTTTTACCATGTTTAATAAAATGTTAATTATATGTCAAATGAATGTTACATGAACAAACTCCTCCACAAAAATCTTCAGAATATAAAGAGGAATCAAACCCAATGTTTTTGGTTATAGTCTTGTCTTTATCTGTGGTGTTTGTTCAGCAAAGTTGGGTTGAAGTCTGTTTCTAAAAGGCCGTTTCAGCTGTATTGTGTGAAATGCCTTCATAGATGTAGATTATTCACAAGCATCAGACATGCATCATTGCTTCTGCACTTGTTCATGCAACATTAACGTGCATATATGGTTCCGTCAATGCTCCATTAGGCTCTAAATGGTGTGTAATGTGTGAAATGGTATGATTAGAGATTGAAGTGATTTTTTCTCATGCAGATTCGATGGACCAAGACAGCAGGCAGCGTGTCGGACCGATTCCAGGACTCCAGCGTATTCAACGAAACCCTTCACATCGCAAAGATCCTGAGACATCAGGGCGGACGCTATTACTGCAAGGCCGAGAACGGACTGGGTTCACCGGCCATCAAGTCCATCAGGGTGGACGTCTACTGTGAGTTCAGCTCAGATGTTTCGTCTAAATGTCCTGCAGAGTCAGTAGACGTCATAAATGAATGTGGAGCAGTTCAGACCATTTGATAAGAAACATTTGAGTTCATATTAAGATCTCTAACACTTGGCAGACTTCAGAAGTTATTTTTCTCCATTCACTCTCATTGCAGTAAAGGAGAAACAGTTGATGTAATAGAGATCTCAGTGGTGATTTCTCTTTTCTGTGAGTGGTTTCTTCGTGTGTATTGTTGGTGTTTCTGAATCACAGTCAGTGTGAATGACACGTGTTTTTTATGTAGGCTGCGTGAACTCTATCTTAATGGGAAGAATAAGACCAAATGCAAATAAAGGTTCTTTTCTATGGAAGCCCATTTCTGCCACAGAATAAAAAATAAATAAATTGTGAAATTTCATCTCACAATTCAGATTTTTTATTTATTTTTGCAATTCTCGCCAAAAGTCAGAATTGTGAGAAAAAAAATTAAGTGAATAAACTCAGAATTGCAAGACATAAAAAATGGATTGCAAGAGTTTCTGAGTGTACATCTCACAAATCTGACTTTTTTCCTAAGAATTCAGATTTTACATATCACAATTCTGTTTTTTGTTTCCACCACGGAATAAAAACTTTGAAAAAAGGTATTTGCGACTTTTTATCTCATAATTTTGACTTCTTTTTTTGCATTTCTAAGTTTACACTGTATCTCAAATTTCAGACTTTTCTTCTCAGAATTGCGAGTTTATATCTTGCAGTTCTAAGTTTATATATTGTAATTCTGAGTTTCTTGCAAAACTAAATTTATATCTCACAATTGCAAAAAAAAGTCAGAATAGTGAGATTTCTTTTAACAAGCAAGTTTCTATGCTATCCTGCTACAAAAAATGGCATTAGATCTGAATATTTCTTCAAAGTGTGGAAGTTTAAGGATGCATGAAGTTTAAGGACTATATGATTTTGTTCTGTTTTTATGATTGTTGACTGTATATTGTGATCACAGTGAGATCTTGTGTAGAAGCTAAGACAGAATTTGTGAATTTAGCGACCTTTTATGTCAGACTTAATGTTGTGCTTCCATTTAAGATTTTGGCAATGATTGACAGCAGTTGAAGCTGAAATTTCAAAAGAGAGAATTGCATAATTTTTATTATTAAAGATTATAGAGAGGAGACGTTTAGAAATTATTTGGACAGAGAGAGGAGGACTAGAACCAAAACTAATGCCTGATTTAAACCTGTGTTTCCCAAAACCTGTATCTAACCACTATGCCACGGCTCTGACAGTATGTGCAGCTATTTTAGGAATAGTTCATATATATATATACAGTATATATACAGTATGTGTATATATATTTATTTATTTATTTTTGATATAGAAACCTTGAAGACAAAATCTCAAGAATATCGTATTTTCTGATCCTGCTCATGAATGAATGAATGATGCATTTATATAGTGCTTTATTGTGTATTGCCATACACCCAAAGTGCTTTACAATCATGTGGGGGTCTGTCCTCAACCACCACCAGTGGTTTCATATGCTTTCATATTTCACCCAAAAATCAGGAGAAAATTAAATGCAACCCCTCAAATTCTTATTACTGTAATCCAAAAAAAAAATATTAAACTCTGAAGTGTTTATACATCATGCATGTATATTTGTTGTACTAAAAAATAAATGATGCTGATAAAAATATATATTTGTATTATATAAATGAGATTCTAATGAGAATCACTGTTGAGAATAATTAGAATCACAAAAACAATTTAATAATTACTTGTACTAAAATAAATTCTGCTGATAAATATATATATATAAAGTATTATTTAAATGAGAATCAATGTTGAGAATAATGAGAGTCACGAAAACAATTAAAAGTAAGGAGACCAGTTACAAATTACATTAATGAGAGTTTGGGCAGAAATGTGTTGAATTGTCGTTAAAATAATGTTGCATTGAAATAAAATGTAAACGATGCTGCAATGGCTTAATTTACTTTATGCAAAACATAATTTCAATTTTTTTTCTTTTGATATGATGTTAACGAGGGTCAAACGAGCATCCCAGCATTTATCCAGAACATCATCCCGAACCCAACAGAACCTCATCCAGTATTCACAATCAGAGAGGAGCGTTTGATCGGCTTGATTCTGTAACGCTGGTGGTTTGTCTTCAGCCGCCGCCGGATCAGTTTCACACGTCCAGGTAGAAGCAGGAGAGGTGTGGAGGATTGTGTTTCAGCTTTGAGCTGGAGTCGCTCTGAGGAGAGAGAAGAGACCAGAGGACTGACACGAGCTGTTTGATAGAGCGGCCAAAACTCTCAGCATCTCTTGACACGAGCTTCAGATCCGACACCTGAACCACATCCAGATCCGCAGCAGTAGAGCCACTGCTCGGGGTAGAGGAGGACCGCATGATCATAACCATAAATAATCATTTATTTAGCTGGAAATTCACAGAACACACTACTATTTAACCTTTTGGAATAATTACGTTTTTTTTTAAGATTTATGAAAGTACCAAGTCTGCATTTATTTGATCAAAATACTGTAAAAATTTTGAAATATTATTAGAATTTTACTAGAATAAGTGTTTTCTATGTGAATGTTAAAATTTTATTTTTTCCTGTGATCAAAGCTGAACTTTCAGCATCATTACTGAATTTACTGAACACCAGTCTTCAGTAAAACTAAAATGTATCATGGTTTCCATTGAGCAGCACAACTGTTTTCAACATTGATAATAATCAGAAATGTTACTTGAGCAGCAAATCAGCATATTATTATGATTTCTGATGATCATGTGACACTGAAGACTGCAGTAATGATGCTGAAAATACAGCTGCGCATCACAGAAATACATTACATTTTAACAGTTATTCACAAAAAAACAAAACATCTATTTTGAATTATAAATAATATTTAACAATTTTACAGTTTATTTATTTATTTATTTCTGTGTAAAAACAGATTCACATGAACATACTAAAGACTCAAAACAACCAAACAAGTTTTCTGAAATTATGTTTCTAATTGCCTAATTTGCATAATTAATTAAATATGCATTCATTTTATAAAGCCAATGGATGAAGCCAGATTAAAAAATCTTTCTTTTTTTATCTAATAATAGAGATATTAGAGTCATATATTTTTACAGAGGGGATTTTGGATTTTTTTTCTCATTGTTTGATTTTTATCATATTTAATAAAAAGCCAAATTGTAAAATTTGTCTTAAAATTTTACTTAAAATACTACGTAAAAATCTAAATTAAAATTAATAAAAATATATAAAAATTTATAAAAATTAAATAAAAAACATATATGAAAATAAAATCTTATCCAAATTCAATTCTAATTCAAACATTAACCAAAAATGGAATAGTATATCACACTAAAATAATACTGATAGCCTTCTGGTCACCGTATACATAAACCTACTGTAAATAGGAAATAAAACAGCTGTCAAATAAGCATGTGTCCTAAACTACTGAAACATTAGTGTCTCATATTTTAAAGCAGTCAATGCAATTTGGGAAAGAAATCAATTAAATCTGTTTGTGTATGAAAATATTCAGATGTAACCCCCTTTGTAATCGTTAACATTTTCATAAGTAACTAATTTAATTACATTTTTTTTTTTCAGTAACTGTAACAGATTACAGTTACATTTATTTTGTAATTAAGTTACGAAACACCGTTACATGTAACTAGTTACTCCCCAATGGTCAGAAATGGAGCGTGTTTGATGCAGATGTAAAGCAGTCAGTGTGTGTTTGATGCAGATGTAAAGCACGTCTTCAACTTGTCCAAAATGCTGCCGCTAGATTGTTAACTGGAACAAGAAAGAGGGAACATATTTCACCAGTGCTGATTTCTCTTCACTGGCTCCCAGTTAAATATCGTATTCATTTTAAATCATTGCTGTTTGTATACAAAGGTTTGCATGGACTGGCTCCGTCATATATCTCCGATCTCCTGTTTTACTGTAATGCTTCCAGGGAACTTCGATCAACCAGTAGTCTTCAATTGACTGTTCCAAGGACACGCCTGAAATTGAAAGGTGATCGTGCCTTTTCAGTGGCTGCCCCAAAGCTTTGGAACAATTTGCCATTTTATATAAGATCTGCTCCAACATACGCTGATTTTAAGTCTCTTCTTAAAACGTACTTATTTACTGTTGCATATGGTCTCAAGTAAGCACAGTGGTGTAACTGTAGTGTATTATCTGTTGTTGTGTTTTGTTTATTCTTGTATTTTGGTATATGTTTTAATTTTGTACAGCACTTTGGCCAACAGCTGTTGTTTTTAAACGTGCTTTATAAATAAATATGACTGACTGACTGACTGAAAGCAGTCAGTGTGTGTTTGACGCAGATGTAAAGCAGTCTGTGTGTGTTTGACTCAGATGTAAAGCAGTCAGTGTGTGTTTGACGCAGATGTAAAGCAGTCTGTGTGTGTTTGACTCAGATGTAAAGCAGTCAGTGTGTGTTTGACGCAGATGTAAAGCAGTCTGTGTGTGTTTGACTCAGATGTAAAGCAGTCAGTGTGTGTTTGACGCAGATGTAAAGCAGTCTGTGTGTGTTTGACTCAGATGTAAAGCAGTCAGTGTGTGTTTGACTCAGATGTAAAGCAGTCTGTGTGTGTTTGACTCAGATGTAAAGCAGTCTGTGTGTGTTTGATGCAGATGTAAAGCAGTCTGTGTGTGTTTGATGCAGATGTAAAGCAGTCAGTGTGTGTTTGACTCAGATGTAAAGCAGTCAGTGTGTGTTTGACGCAGATGTAAAGCAGTCAGTGTGTGTTTGACGCAGATGTAAAGCAGTCAGTGTGTGTTTGATGCAGATGTAAAGCAGTCTGTGTGTGTTTGACTCAGATGTAAAGCAGTCTGTGTGTGTTTGACTCAGATGTAAAGCAGTCAGTGTGTGTTTGACTCAGATGTAAAGCAGTCAGTGTGTGTTTGACTCAGATGTAAAGCAGTCAGTGTGTGTTTGACTCAGATGTAAAGCAGTCTGTGTGTGTTTGACTCAGATGTAAAGCAGTCAGTGTGTGTTTGACGCAGATGTAAAGCAGTCAGTGTGTGTTTGACTCAGATGTAAAGCAGTCAGTGTGTGTTTGACGCAGATGTAAAGCAGTCAGTGTGTGTTTGACTCAGATGTAAAGCAGTCTGTGTGTGTTTGACTCAGATGTAAAGCAGTCAGTGTGTGTTTGACGCAGATGTAAAGCAGTCAGTGTGTGTTTGACTCAGATGTAAAGCAGTCAGTGTGTGTTTGACTCAGATGTAAAGCAGTCAGTGTGTGTTTGACTCAGATGTAAAGCAGTCAGTGTGTGTTTGACGCAGATGTAAAGCAGTCAGTGTGTGTTTGACGCAGATGTAAAGCAGTCTGTGTGTGTTTGACTCAGATGTAAAGCAGTCAGTGTGTGTTTGACTCAGATGTAAAGCAGTCAGTGTGTGTTTGACTCAGATGTAAAGCAGTCAGTGTGTGTTTGACTCAGATGTAAAGCAGTCAGTGTGTGTTTGACTCAGATGTAAAGCAGTCTGTGTGTGTTTGACTCAGATGTAAAGCAGTCAGTGTGTGTTTGACTCAGATGTTAAGCAGTCTGTGTGTGTTTGACTCAGATGTTAAGCAGTCTGTGTGTGTTTGACTCAGATGTAAAGCAGTCAGTGTGTGTTTGACGCAGATGTAAAGCAGTCAGTGTGTGTTTGACGCAGATGTAAAGCAGTTAGTGTGTGTTTGACGCAGATGTAAAGCAGTCTGTGTGTGTTTGACTCAGATGTAAAGCAGTCAGTGTGTGTTTGACGCAGATGTAAAGCAGTCAGTGTGTGTTTGACTCAGATGTAAAGCAGTCAGTGTGTGTTTGACTCAGATGTAAAGCAGTCTGTGTGTGTTTGACTCAGATGTAAAGCAGTCTGTGTGTGTTTGACTCAGATGTAAAGCAGTCAGTGTGTGTTTGACGCAGATGTAAAGCAGTCTGTGTGTGTTTGACGCAGATGTAAAGCAGTCAGTGTGTGTTTGACTCAGATGTAAAGCAGTCAGTGTGTGTTTGACTCAGATGTAAAGCAGTCAGTGTGTGTTTGACGCAGATGTAAAGCAGTCAGTGTGTGTTTGACTCAGATGTAAAGCAGTCTGTGTGTGTTTGACTCAGATGTAAAGCAGTCAGTGTGTGTTTGACTCAGATGTAAAGCAGTCAGTGTGTGTTTGACGCAGATGTAAAGCAGTCAGTGTGTGTTTGACTCAGATGTAAAGCAGTCAGTGTGTGTTTGACGCAGATGTAAAGCAGTCAGTGTGTGTTTGACTCAGATGTAAAGCAGTCAGTGTGTGTTTGACTCAGATGTAAAGCAGTCAGTGTGTGTTTGACGCAGATGTAAAGCAGTCTGTGTGTTTGACTCAGATGTAAAGCAGTCTGTGTGTGTTTGACGCAGATGTAAAGCAGTCAGTGTGTGTTTGACGCAGATGTAAAGCAGTCTGTGTGTTTGACTCAGATGTAAAGCAGTCAGTGTGTGTTTGACTCAGATGTAAAGCAGTCAGTGTGTGTTTGACTCAGATGTAAAGCAGTCAGTGTGTGTTTGACTCAGATGTAAAGCAGTCAGTGTGTGTTTGACGCAGATGTAAAGCAGTCAGTGTGTGTTTGACTCAGATGTAAAGCAGTCTGTGTGTGTTTGACTCAGATGTAAAGCAGTCAGTGTGTGTTTGACTCAGTTGTAAAGCAGTCAGTGTGTGTTTGACGCAGATGTAAAGCAGTCTGTGTGTTTGACTCAGATGTAAAGCAGTCTGTGTGTGTTTGACGCAGATGTAAAGCAGTCAGTGTGTGTTTGACTCAGATGTAAAGCAGTCAGTGTGTGTTTGACGCAGATGTAAAGCAGTCTGTGTGTGTTTGACGCAGATGTAAAGCAGTCAGTGTGTGTTTGACTCAGATGTAAAGCAGTCAGTGTGTGTTTGACGCAGATGTAAAGCAGTCAGTGTGTGTTTGACTCAGATGTAAAGCAATCAGTGTGTGTTTGACTCAGATGTAAAGCAATCAGTGTGTGTTTGACTCAGATGTAAAGCAGTCAGTGTGTGTTTGACGCAGATGTAAAGCAGTCTGTGTGTGTTTGACTCAGATGTAAAGCAGTCAGTGTGTGTTTGACGCAGATGTAAAGCAGTCAGTGTGTGTTTGACGCAGATGTAAAGCAGTCAGTGTGTGTTTGACTCAGATGTAAAGCAGTCAGTGTGTGTTTGACGCAGATGTAAAGCAGTCAGTGTGTGTTTGACTCAGATGTAAAGCAGTCAGTGTGTGTTTGACTCAGATGTAAAGCAGTCAGTGTGTGTTTGACTCAGATGTAAAGCAGTCAGTGTGTGTTTGATGCAGATGTAAAGCAGTCAGTGTGTGTTTGACTCAGATGTAAAGCAGTCTGTGTGTGTTTGACTCAGATGTAAAGCAGTCAGTGTGTGTTTGATGCAGATGTAAAGCAGTCAGTGTGAATGCTGTTTCAGGAATCTGAGATGTGAAGTGAATGTCGCTGTTTCCTCGGCTGCTGTTTTAAAGGCCTCGCCGTATGTTTTTCATTAGCTGGAGAAATGCTAAAGTCGTCCCCGCGGGCCGAGCATAATTGATGGTTCCCTGTTTTTATCTCACTGTAGCCTTGATTGTTATTTAGCATTATTTAGCATTGAAATTGCGAGCCTCTAAAAAACCTTCAGCGCTGAAACATGAAAAATAGTGTCGGGCCGTTTGGCCTTTATCAGTGCGTCTCACAGCCGTCTCTGTGGATGGACAGATCCATTAAAACAGACGCTTGCTGAAGAGAAACGACACGAGCTGCTGTCAGACACAACCAACACAAACCAGTTTAAAACATTGCTTCAGGCCTCCTCACTCAAGATGACTGTGAAAATAGATTTGAATTATGAAATATAATAATATATTTAAAAAATACAGTTGCCAAGTGCTCTGCAAAAAAAAAAAAAAGCTTATCTTACTAAGATTTTTTTGTCTTGTTTCAAGCCCAGATATGAAGTTTGAGGTTTGAAGTTTATTTACTTTATTGCTAAGCAATACTGAGATTGAATTATAGCAGAAAGTACATTGAAAGATAAAATAAAACGTAAAATACAAAAATACCCGAGAAATATAAACACAATTTTCAAAACACATTCAATAATACTACTCCAGCAAATAATAAAAGATATACATTTGCACATATATACATATATGTCTGTCCATACATAAACAAAATATACAAATATATATTTTCTAGACAAGTAAAAATTGTCTTGTTTAAAAAAAAATATCAAGTCAAAATTAAGTGAGTTTATGCCTAAAACAAGCAAAATAATCTGCCAATGGTGTAAGCAAAATAATTTTATTTCAAACAGAAAACACTCACTTAATTTTGACATGTTTTTTCTGAAAACAAGACAATAATTTTTACTTGTTTAGAAAATCCTTCTTGATTTAATAATTTTTAGATGTCTGGGCTGGAAACAAGACAAAAAATCTAAGTAAGAAAAGCATTTTTTTGCAGTAATAGGCTTTCTAATATTAATATTATGCTGCTATAGCAACAATTTAGGACAGTCTGCTTCACAAAATTACATTTTAATTGTTACATTTGACACAAACTTCCTGCACAACTACACAAAAAAAAAAAAAAAAGAATTTACTAAATTTTTTTAAGGTAAGTGGTTGCAATTAATTTATTTTAGCTACTTTTAAATAAACAAATTTAGTTGATTAACTTTCTCATTTTTTTTAAATTATTTAAACATAGCTAAAATAAATTGTTTGCAACCACTTACCTTAAAAAAATTGTATAATCTTTTCAGTGTAATGCAGTTGTACTGAGTAAGCTAATGATGAAATCATTTTTTTATGTTTAATAGAGGATGATCGTAGTTAGTTGATTATTTCACTGTTATTGTTTGTTGCTGTTCAAGTCGTTCTAACTTACCATCAAATTATGCATCTGCTGTCTTAGACATAATTATATCTGGTGATCTAAAGTGTGTTTATTTCCTGGATGTCATATTTTTGAATATATTGGCCTATGCGATTTTGTTTGATGTATTATTATTCAATACTCTGCCATCTGTTTTTGCCAGTAGGTTATATTTGGGTCATTCACTCGGAACGCGTTTGTTTTTATTTTTATTTTTTAATTATTAAAATAATTTTTCTTTCACTGTATTCATATTCACAGTCTGTTTATTTGGTTATTAATCAGTGTCACTCATTTGCATTAGATTTAATTACTTTAAAATTGACCAATGTTTTCTATTCCTTCAAAATCATAATATATTTATTAATTGTAATTTATAAAATATTATAATTATTTCTTTCACTATATTTATACTGTAGGTGAGTTTGCTTATTTGGTAATTTGCATTTGATTTAATCACTTCAAAATATTTATATTCCTTAAATTATAATAATTTATTATTGTTATATATATTATATAAATATTATAATAATCTCTCTTTCACCACACTGATACTGTACTCTTGGTTAGAAATTAAAACGATAATGATTTTTTTGTTATAATAATTTATTAATTATTACATATACTATATAATTATTGTATAATTATTAAAAATTATTTCTCTTTCACTATCACTACAACTTTCACTGTTGCTCATTTGCATTTAATTAATCACTAAAATATTTATTATTCCTTTTTACATCATGACATTTCTTGATTTTAAAATTTCTTAGATTATGAAATTATTAAATATTTTTGTTTATGTTCAAATTGAAGTCGAGAGTCTTGCAGCCAACATTTTCTTGCATTTTTAATCTGCATCCTTTCATGCATCATCCCTATTTGCAATCAAAACATTTGAATATTTAAAATCTATAATAATTCCTTTATTATTTACACATAATTAATTGTGATTTGACTTTTGGGGTGAATTATAATAATGTGAATTGCAGTATTTGAGTTTGCTGTGGCTGTTATTTGGAGAATCAGGATGAGATGCTGCTCAGAAAGCGATCAGGAGCGCTGATGGATGTCTAGCTCTGGGTTATGGATCAGTTATTAGAGGGAATTTGGAGGTGATTTCCCAGGATGCTTTGCTCGGTTGGTTTTCCAATCTTCATCATCTGTGGAGAGCGGCAGCAGAACGGCTCAGTCTCAAACACTTCTCCGGCGTAGAAAAAAAAAGCCTTCTTTCATTATGTTTGCGGCAAAATTTACTTAAATGTCTCCCTGTTATATTGAATGTTTGATAATTTATAATATTTATATCATGTTTATATCATATGTGTCCCTGGAGCACAAAAGCAGTCATAAGTAACACAGGTATATTTGTAGCAATAGCCAACAATACATTGTATGGATCAAAATTATCAATTTTCCTTTTATGCTAAAAATCATTAGGATATTAAGATCATGTTCCGTGAAGATATTTTGTAAATTTCCTACTGTAAATGTCAAAACTTAATTTTTGATTAGTAATATGCATTGCTAAGAACTTCATTTGAACAACTTTAAAGGTGATTTTCTCAATATTTAGATTTTTTTGCACCCTCAGATTCCAGATTTTCAAATAGTTGCATCCCAAATATTGTCCTATCATAACAAACCATACATCAATGGAAAGATTATTTATTCAGCTTTCAGATGATGTTAATAAATTGACCCTTATGACTGGTTTTGTGGTCCATGGTCACATATTATATTTCATAAACATCTTACAGAAATCACAGCTGTGCTGCATCTCAACTCTTCTCTTCTTGTATCACCTCATCTTCTCATATCTTCTCTTTTTTCTCAGCTCATATCTTGTTGTATCTTCTCTTCTCACATCTTCTCATCTCCTCTTCTTTTCTTCTCGTATCCTATCATATCTGCTCGTATCTTCTCTTTTATTCTCCTTCATCTCTTCTAGTTTTCTCATCTCATATATTCTAGTATCATCTCATATCTTCTCTACTTGTATCTTGTTTTTCTCATCTCATATCTTGTATTTTCTTTTTCATATCTTCTCATCTCTTCTCTTTCATCTCATCTTGTCTCTTCTCGTCTCTTCACTTCTCACATCTTCTCATCTCATATCCTTTCTTCTCGTCTCTTCACTTCTCTTTCATCTTGTCTTGTTTCTTCACGTCTCACATCTTCTCATCTAATCTCTTCACCACTCATATCTTCTCGTTTCATCTTTTCACTTCTCACAACTTCTCCTCTCATATCTTCTCGTCTCTTTTCATTTTGTCTCGTTTCTTCACTTCTCACATCTTCTCGTCTTATATCTTAGTCTCGTCTCAGAATAGAGCATGCTTATTATTAGGGATGCACGATATTTGATTTTTGCCGATATGCCGATATTTTTCAACTCCTTTTGGCCGATAGCCGATATATTTCCCATTGTCTGGAAACAACACCAAGTCTCTCCAGTGCAGAAATTATA
>CM041802.1:43672050-43817050 GCA_023376895.1 Aspiorhynchus laticeps
TGTGTGTGTGTGTGTGTGTGTGTGTGTGTGTGTGATATGACCTGGTCATTTTGTCATGACATTCTACGATGTACCCTGTATATTGATTAATAGTGAATTTGGCCAGATTGCATAATTAAAAAAGGAAAGTAATTTTGGAGATGGAGTGACTTTTAATGAAAATTTCATTTACAGTTTTTCTCAATTGCTAAAACACTAAAACCCATTGGCTGAACAAAGTTCTCAGTTGCCTGACCTCATTTAGCTAATTGTGCAGTCTGTTGTCAATAACTTAAACCATTTCACATGGTAAAACACAATTTGCATCAGCAAAACTCTAAACACATTCTGCACTCTAATGCACATGTCACACAAGTGGCAACAATCAAATACAAATAGAGAACACATGTCATTGATTGAACACAACCACTCAAAATTGATGTAACCTGTTTCAAATGATGTGACACAACCAATATAAGCCAGTTCAGAGACAAGAAGAAGCACATTGATCACATGTTTACTCCTTTGATTTTTGTCCCTTGTAGTATTGTATACTGTAGTACAGTGCATTGTAGGCTGTATACTGTACAATGAACAAATTGTATGGCCCTGAACATTGTGCTTTCCATTTGTTAACAGTATTGACTGCTCAATAGATTTTGACTGGTTGCAGGTTCATATCAACAAAGAACAAGAATTACAGTATCACAGAGACAAAGGACAAGTTTGTGAGATGCAGGGTACAGTACTGTAAAAAATAGGGGTACGAGGAGGAGGAAGAACAAAAAAAAATGCAAAGAGCAAAGCAGAGTAGTAATCTCTGATCAATTTTGAGCTAATATGATAGAACATGTTTTCGTTCATCAAAAGACAATGACGGAAAAATATTAAATTTGTTTTGAGTTAAAAAATGTACTTCTCCCTGAGAACTATATGTTTTGAACAATGTGTTTTCTATTTTTTGGTGTATTGTTTACTGACTGCTTGATATTGTATATAATTTTGATCACTTTGTTTATGATTTGAGAGCAGTGCTTGATTTTGAACACAGGTAAAACTGTTTTGAGGCGAAAGTTTCATTTTGCGAGAGGAGTCAGAGGTTTTGTAAATAGTGCTTGAAGATGAGGTTTTGTGTTTATACTGAATATAGTGTGAATATAGTGTATACTGAATATAGTGTGTTTATACTATACAGTATATACATACTGATAAAAAAAAATTATAACCATGTATAATGCACTGTAAGTCGCTTTGGATAAAAGCGTCTGCTAAATGCATAAATGTAAATGTAAATGTAAATGTGTTTAATGGTTTCAGAAATTGTGTTTTAGCAATTGAGAAAAACTGTAATATAAGAGTACATGCTATTTCTTTAGAATGGTGTGCACTAATAAATCATTAATAATATGACCAGGAACATGCATTGGCAAGTAAATAGTCATTTTTGTTTTTAACAGACCTGAGGCTTCAGTTTTGTCCTAATAGACCAAATGAACATGAAGCTGCACATTTAAGCATCTCCAGAGGTTTGCGTTTAGAAATGCAATGAAACTGCAGCGATATAAATGATGAATAATAAAAAATGAATGCAAAGCATTGTCATTAGTGGATGATTCCCAAACAATAACTGAAATTAATTATAATTTCTGAAGCACTTAAGGGATCATTTTAGAGGCCGATTATGTAAATCACTTTAATTGTCTTTCTAATTTTCAAAATAACAAACACACCGGTTTTTAGTATCGACACACGTCACTTATATTTGATTGATTTCCTTCTTTTGGCTGCTGTTTGTTCTCTGAACCATTATAAAACAAAAATATATGGGAATTTATTGCAAATATAATGCAATATATTAAATATACATTTACATATATGGGAAGCTAATGCTTATTTTTTCCAGTATTCTGCATTATCTATCTATACATGGATATATATATATATATATCACAATATATATTTCCTCATAACTGAATGTGATTAAATATACATACAGTACCATATTTTATCACATATTGAATATGAAATTACATGCATTACAATATAAGTAAATATATTGTCATATATTTTTCAAAATATAAAAAGCATAAAAAAAAAGCTGCTGTTCTCCAATAAATGTTAACTAAAAAAAAAAAAAAAAAAAATATATATTTCACAACCTGGTCTCATAAAAATATGTACCTCTGTGCACTTTCTGTGTGACACCGTTTTACGTAGTTTACTGCACGTTTCTAAATAAAATAAATAAAAGCTATATACACATTAAATGTATATGTTATACACATTAAAATGAAAGCAAAATATAAAAACTAAAATTCTAAGTATTAATAAAAACGATACTTATAATAAAATAACACAGTCTTATTTTGTGAATTTAAAAATACATTCAAATATACAATATTATTGATATTTTTTAATTCAGCATCATCAAATTATGCAATATTTGGCCTTTGTTTTAAGTTGCAGGGCTGTGTTATTATATTATGGCATGTTGTAAAGGCCTATGTTGAAGTAAAAAATAGTTTGTACACATGCGCTCATACAGAAGATTTTCACATCAGTTTCTGCCTTTATATGAAAGCAGCTGCACTTCTCCAATAACAGCAGAAGAAGAGCTGTGTGTTTTAGGTTTTGGAGAGCGGAGGTCTTGATTCGTTTGCTCTGGTTTTCTGCCGGTCTGAGTTCGGTCAGCGGCTCGTTCTCTGCAGAGATGAATTGTTGGGCTGATGAAGCTCGGCAGACGCCGCTGTCTCTGAGAGAGCAGAGGAAGAGATTCATTACTCCTCTGACTTCTCCACCGACTCTCATTATTTCCTTATCTTCATCTGCAGGAGAAAGAGTCTGAGCCGGACCATCCATCAGATCCCGATCGAAGGAGTCGCTCGCTGCGAATCGGGGAGCAAATTAAAGGGACAGTAAATTAAATTGTGCTGTTAATTTACTCAGCCTCAGGCCATCCTAGATGTAGATGAGTTTTCAGTCAAACAGTAAAGAAGATTTTTAGCTGAAACTGTGGTGCGTTGTGATTCATAAAATGCAAATCAGCGGCTGTCCGTCACAAAAAAAAAACATATCAGAGACACAAAATGAATCCTCGTGGCTCCTGCCCAGCAGGCACACAACGTCATAAGATGTTGATATTTGGTTAAATTTTGGTTGTGACGTCGGGTGACCAAAATTCAATGTAAATCCAATGTCTAATGTCAATGTTAAATTGATGTCCGATACCGACGTCAGCTGACGTTGAGATTTAGTTGTTTTTAGGTTGTGTAACCAAAATCCAACGTTAAGTCAACGTCAAATTGACATCAACCTGATTTTAATTTTCAACCAAAATGCAACGTCTGTCTGACGTCAACCTGACGTTACATAGACGTCTGGTGCCTGCTGGGTGACGATATATTGAGGTCTTATGAAGCGAAACGATTGGTCTGTGCAAGAAACTGAACATTATTACCTGTAATCCAGAGCCTCAGGCAACAAGGAAATCTGATTCTTTTCTGCGAACTGGTTCTTTTGGACAGTTCGTTTCAAACTGATTCAAATAACAGCTCCACTAGTTCATTTACATAATCACACAATGATGTAAAGCATACTTATTAAAACATATTAATATTAACTCTTTCCCCACCGTGTTCTCTCTGTTATACACTAGGGGGTGCTATTACGCATCTCTTGAATGAGTCTAGAATCACTCGATCAAAAACACAGACCAGGAAGACGCAGAAACGCAGAAATCTCATATGTAAGCATATGCATATGAAAAATAATGCGATCATCAACACTAACCGCATATAAAGGAAAACTGTCTAATGTTACAGCGTGAGATGTGGATCCAGAAAGTGTTAAAGGCCTGTGAAGCTTTGGGATACTGATCTACTGCAGCTTTGCTTTGATAATATTACTGAATATTATCCAGATGTAGTATTTGAAAAAAAAAAATTTTTGCTCATTTTTTTTATTTTTATGAAACCTACCTACATTCAAATGTTGATATAAAAATCAATGCTCGAAGCTAGCATTTTTTTTTTTTTTTTTTTTTTTTGAAAGTAGAGTGTCTGATCTTTATTCTGATGTATTGCATGTTCAGATATTCATACAACAAAATTTTCTGGGGACCATGAAATTTAAGTGAAAATCAGCAAAAATGCTGGCGGTGAAAGAGTTAAAAGCATTTTTATGGTTTCTCATGATTTATGTAAAAAGATAAGCTGATGTTCATTCACTTTATACGCTTTAGACATGCAAAACATTCACGTTTCACACCATTTAATAATATAATTTAATAGTATCATTTCGTGACGTCATTGCATGATTATGTAAACAAACTAGTAAATCGCAGTTGGTTATTTGAATCAGTTCATTGAAATGAAATGTCCAAAAGAATCAGATTTCCCTGTTGCATGAGGTTCTGGATTACAGGTAATAATATTGTAAATAATGATCTTGCACAGACCAATCGTTTTGCTTCATAAGACCTTAATATATCATCAGGAGCCACGGGTATTAATTTTGTGTTCCCTGATATGCTTTCTTTACTCTTAATTTCCACTGACTTGCATTATGAATCACCGCATGGATTCAATCTTCTTTACTGTTCTACTGAAGAAAGAAATCACCTACATCTTAACAGCACTTTTTATTAATTTGTGGGATAACGAGCCTATCCCTTTAACAAGGGCTTGGGGCAAAAATGCCACCAAAAAGAGCAAACATGCCCTAAAAATTCACGATAAGGTGACAAAAATGTGCTTGGGCGATTATGTAGGGCTATTACGGTCACGATTAAAGTGAAATGTGAAATAAATGAAAAGTGCAGATTACAGTAGATATGCTCACGCCGCATCGTATTTGTTTTTAAGCGTGTTTTGCAGCGTTGAGCGTTATAACCAATCACACGCGTTTCTGTTGAGCTTCAGCCAATCAGAAGCAGTTTGATGCGTCACCGCGGAGTGCATGCGATCATGTGACTTCTCTCCTCATAATAAACAACTAAATGCAGATGAAATATGTAAGTAAGAGATTTATTTTACAGTGTAGACACCATCAGTGATTATAACGGGAGTTTTGCAGAAGTTAACTCACAGACTGAAGTCATGGACCACTTCTGTATAATTTATTCTCAGTTTGAATAACTGTTTTGTTTTCATGCTTCTGAAATTTCTAATCCGTAAAAAGCACTAAACAAATAAACAGTTCTTAGCTTGTTTTGTCTATAGCCAGAATTTGACAAAACGTAATGTTGATTAAAGCTGAAAATAAATTCTTATTTTGTGGAACAAATATGTAATGCAGAAAGTTGTTATTGATCATTTTGAACTTGGCATCATCAAATTATATAATATTAGGCCTTTTTTTCACCAAGCCCAGTCTCATGAAAATGCATATCAATTGCATTAATTTTTTTTTGTATTTTGAATGCCATTTATACGCAGAAACTGGCTTTGATGTGCATACAATACGCTCATGTTTAATGTGCATATAATACGCAGTTTTTGCGTGCATGTGATACTCACTTTGTTGGCATGCATGGTATGGATTTTGGCGTACATATAATACACACCTAACCCTCACCTCTAAACCTAACCTTTGTGTATCAAATGCATGCCAAAGTCCATTTCTGCGTATAAATAGTACGTATAAATAGTACGCTGAAATGCACTTTCATGAGATCAAATCAGCATAATTTTTAGGACTGTGTTATTATATTAATGCATGCAATGATTGCCTATTTATCTTTACATTATCATAAACAATGTTGAATTAATTTAAAAGCTGTGCAAAACATGTATGCATGTTGTTTGTATAAGACTATTTCAACATCAGTTTCTGCCTTTATTAATACATATTTTCATATAAGTCTCAGTTGATTAAGCAGAGACGTTTATGCTGATATAATGAAGCTCCTGTAGATGCAGGATGAGTTAGTTATGGTTAGTTAATTCCAGTCACTAACACTAACTGTGAGAAACAGTAATGCAGTAGGTGTGACTAATTAAGAAGAATATTTAATAAACGAGCATGCAGGGGTGTGTATGCTAGAGTCGGTTTGGAAATCATAAACTCCTTTGCATTTTTTGATTTATATATGTGTGTTTTTTGATGCAGAATTACACTCAGTATGTCGTGAAGTAACCTGATGAGTGTGTGACTTTACTCTTGTAATGCTTTAATTTATTACTTTATGTATTTGGTGAGTTTTGTTTTATATATGGGCTCATGATCATTGTTTTATATTTTATGTAATGAACTTGATTCATTGCTGTATTTTGCAGAAGTTTGGGGTCTGAAAGATTTTTGGCTCATAAAGGCTGCATTTATTTGATCAAAAATACAGTAAAAATTGTGAAATATTATTATAATTTAAAACAGCTGTTTTCTATGTGAATATCTGTTAAACTGTAATTTATTTATGTGATCAAAGCTGTATTTTCAGTCTTCAGTGTCACATGATCATCAGAAATCATACTAATATGCTGATTTGCTGCTCAAGAAACATTTCTGATTATTATCAATGTTGAAAACAGTTGTGCTGCACAATATTTTTGTGCAAACCGTGATACATTTTATTTTTCAGGATTCACAGATGAATAGAAAGTTCAAAAGAACAGCATTTATTTGAAATAGCAATATTTTGTAACATTATAAATGTCTTTACTGACACTTTTGATCAATTTAATACGCCCTTGATGAATAAATTTATTTCTTAAAAAAAAATGGCCCAAATGTTTTATATAATCAGAGCATTTTCATTTTCTATATCTCTGTCAGGTATGTCAGATGTTTGTGATTGGTGTTGTTGGTTTGACTGTGCTTGAGTTCATTCCCATCCGTGATTTATAAACTGAACATGTTTAACACAGATGAACTGCATTCTGTGACCCAGAAGAGAATAAAACAGTCTCTGTTCTTCCTCCTCCTCTTCCTCTCAGGTGAAGCGTCTGCTGAATTATTCAGCTCTCGTTGAATCTCATGCTATGCCCTTGTAGCAAACACACACACACACACACTCACACACACACACACACACACACACACACACTCACTCACTCACTCACTCACTCACACACACACTCACACTCACACACTCACTCACTCACACACACACACACACTCACACTCACACACTCACTCACTCACACACACACACACACACACACACACACACACACTCATACACACACTCACTCACACACACACACACACACACTCTCACACACACACTCACTCACTCACACACTCACGCACACACACTCACTCACACAAACACACACACACTCACACTCACACACTCACACACACACGTGACACACACACACACACACACACGTGACACACACACACACACATTCACTCACACACACACACGTGACACACACACACGTGACACACACACACACACACACACACACACACACACACACACTCACTCACACACTCACACTCACACACACACACACACACACCGTTGTACCTGCGTTAGAAGATAGTGATCAGAAGCGAGTGATAACAGCAGAACGGCGCTCAAATATCCGCCTGAGACTCATGAAAACCAAAGAGTTAATGAGAGATAGAATTACAGCCAGAGACTTTCATCGAGTGAGACTTTATAATGCTGCTTTATTTTGTTATTTTAGTGCCATTGATATGCAATTATAAAAGCTATAATAGTGTCTCTATGATACTAAAATAAATACAATATAGTTTTGTAACAAAAATTTTGTATTCGTATTTTGAGTTTTGAGTTTCATATATTGGGATTTTTTTATATTTTCCATTTTAATTTTAGTTAATTACTGTAAGAGTATCTTTTTGTTTATTTGACACAACTTTTCCTTATTGTGTATTGATATATTATACAAATTAACCATGATATTTTTTTGTATTCGTAAAACAAGTGTTATTTATAATGATTATAGAAAAAATACTTACAAATTAAATTAATTAATTAATTAAAATAAATAGATTAATAGAATAAATAAGAAAAGAGAAAGATTTCAGCTTATTTTTTTCAAATTATAATAACATCTAACTTCATACATGATTTTTGCCTATGTTTTTTATCTATTACTTTATTTTAGTTAAAGCTTTAGTAATTTTACTGTGTTTTTGGTATTTTGTTTATTATTTATTTATTTTAAAAATGCCTATATAATTTTTTTTGATTAATTTTATTTCAATTTTAATTTTAAGTCGACAAATGACAAACGTTTCCTTGTCAAGGAGCTGAAATAAACTGAGTTTAAGTTTTTTATATATTATTTTATTTCAGTAAAAATTTATTTCACTTCAAGTAATGATTTTTCAAGTATTTTTTTATTGTTTTAATGGTTTCTTGTTTCTAACAATAACAACTATACACTGAAAACAATTAAACTCAATTATTTTAAGGTAAGTGGTCACAAACAATTTATTTTAGCAATATTTAATTGAAAGTTAATCAACTAAATCTGTTTATTTAAATGTAGCTAGCTAAAATAAATTGAATGCAACCACCTTAAAAAAATTGAGTAAATTCAATGAATAATTTTTTTCAGTGTAGTATACGTACAGTATATAGTAGCCGTATACGACTCAATTAAGAACATTCACCAGTCATTAATATTCTTCCCAGCCGTTAAACTGTATTTGTCATCAGATATGAAAACATAATAATTTGGCTGTTGTTTTCTGCTGTGTTTGTTCCAAACGGCGCAGGTCTTCATGTCACTCTCAGCATCACATGCTAGACGAGCCAGAGACTGCTGAAAAACAACTACTTCCATATTCATGATTCACTGCTTTAATGTGAGGAATATTACACGTGTGTCGTCTAATGATGATTTGGAGAAAAATAACGATGTCTTAGATCAGTGCTTCTCAGTCTGCAGGGTGACTTTAAAGTCTTTAAATTAGATTATTCTTAATATATTAAAATAATCTAACTCTAAATTAAAATGTATTTTTTCCTCTCCTTTTATTGAAAAACACAGTTCCCTATCAGTCGGTCACTCCGAGTCACGTCGGATGACCGACGAATTGGGATCTCGCTTAGAGAGACCAATCCACTTCGAGTGTAACTAAACGAGCCAATGCACATTGGCATGCGATTATTGCATCCAGCTGCTGCTGATCACAGCGTGAGTATAAGTAGGCAGCAGGTGCAGCGCATATTCAGCTTTTCGCTTCGGAGCCGAGCGGTTACATCGTTCTGCTCCTGACTTCTGCTGACGAGTGAATTCAACGAGTTGAGCACGCTCTTCGGAAGACTCTCGTGCTGGCGGTAAGGCGCTTCAGCGGCGGTGGTTCTTCCCGTGTCGAGTGGATTGCACACATCAGGTTGCACTACCCCCTGTTTGTGTTACAGGTGACCATCTCCCCTGTGCGCTTCAGCACATTAAAAGAGCTTTTTCCCTAAAAGAGCATTCACGGGTGCGTCTTTTTAAAGACGACGTTGCATCTGGCAAACTTGACGTTACGTCTTTGTAAAGACGAGTTGGGTTTTGCTACAGACAATGTGTCACCCGTGCGTTTCTGGATGCGGTCGTTACCTGGTGCTGGGTGATGGTCACGATCACTGCCTCACGTGCCTGGGCAGTAAGCATGCTGAGGTGGCGTTCGTGGATGAGGCATCTTCTCATGCTGGGAAGATGATCATCTTGGAGTTGCGGCCAGGCTCCGCTACCACGAAAGGGGTGGAGCTCTGATGCCTCTGCCTCGATCTGGTTCTCGTTCTGGCTGCAGACAGACGAGGACTACTTCAGGTGGTGGCACGGGTGGTCTGAGGATTACAGTGGTGGCAAACCCTCCAGGGAACCAACCCTCGAGGGACCATCACTCCTCTTGCACTCCAAAACCAGTTGAGCTGCCAGTGGAACGTGCTGGACTCTCTACAAGGGGCGTATCAGCAGTATCCCTGGTGCTCCTCCCGATGACCAGATGTCGATCGCTGCATCGGAGGGTGAGCTAGAATTTCTGGAGAAGAAGATTCGGCTGCGCTGCTGCTACGGCAGTAGCAATGCCTGAGTCCGATCCAGAATCACGGCTATGCTTTCCCGGGCCGCTGAGAGGGTAGGGCTCGAGTGGAGACTTCCACCGTGTCCCGAGCCCTCGAGGTTGGATGACTGGTTTCTCGAGGTAGTTTGTGCTGGTTCTCAGCACCCTGCCCCGGTGCCTCTCTTCCCGGAGGTGCATGGGGAGCTTACCAGGTTGTGGATGGCACATTTTACTGCCAGAAACTGACCTGTTAGCTCCTCCTCCCTCACCATCCTCGGTGGTGGTGCAGCTAGGGGGTATACGGGGCCCCCCGGTGGAGCGGTCGGTTGCGATGCCATTGTGTCCTAATACCGCCTCCACCCGGCAGGGTAACCGTGCTTCCTCTTCCGGGCCTGTAGGTACTCGTCTGGTCTGTCCGGCGATGCTTATGTGACCCGTGGAGAAGCTGCCAACCGCTTGCGCTACGGCGTTACTGCAGGTTCTTCAGGCTAAAAGCACTGGGGGACATGCACGAGGGTGGTCACGATCCAGAAGTTCTGAAAGGGCTTTGTACCACTTCTGGCCTCGCGCTACGAGCGACGAAGGTCATTGCGTGGTCTTTGGGTCGTGCGATGTCCACACTTGTGGTCCAGGAGCGTCACCTGGCTGTGTCTGGTCGACATGGGGATGCCGACAAAGTTCGGTTCCTCAAGGGCCCTGTGTCCCAGACTGGCCTCTTCGGCGACGCAGTCGAGAGCATGGCCCAGCAGTTCTCGGCTGCTTAGGAGCAGACTGAGGCGATTCAACACATCCTGCTCAGCGGGCAGCTGCTGCCTCCACCCGTCCGCTGGTTGCAGCGCCCCAGCCTGCTCGTCGCCGAGGGCGGCCCCTGCGTCCGTCCCTGCTCCCGCACCGCATCCGCAGCAGCCTCCAGAAGCGGTGCCATTGAGCTGGGCGTAGGCAGGCCGCCCCGCCCGTCCGGGCCCCCGTCAAACCTGGCGGAGAGCGGAAAAGCAAGAGGCCTCAGGACGGGCGACCCAGAGTGAAAGAGGACTGCTTCAGGAGATGGTGGATGCACCTCTCCCTCCCCCGGAGGAGGGCCGGGCGGAGAATCTTTGGTTTAAAAAAATAAAAATAAAAAATCTCGACAAGAAGCGGTTCTCTCTGCCTCTGGGTCCCAAGAGGGCATGGAGAGTCATGGACGGACCAACACCGGACCACACTCTTCTCCCTCTCTCGCCAGCAGGCAGCAGTGGGCGGTTCGAGAGCGTCATCAAAGGCCCTACTCACGCACCCTCTGCCAAACTGTGGAACCAGGTAAGTGTTGCACTGCACACTTAGACCCCTCTTTGGTCCGACACGGGCCGGGTCCCTGCGTTTCACCTCGCTGCCCCACCGCGGGTACGTCGGTGGTCCCGCAGGTCCCGCTTGTACAGTGTCTGGGTGCCTGGAAAAAGTGCTATCCAGCTCGTCTCGCTGGCTCCTGTGGACCATCTGACTCGGCTATGCGATTCAGTTCGCCCGGCGTTCTCCCAGGTTCCACCTCACAGCAGTAAAGGCTTGTGTGGGGGAGATCACTGTCCTATTGGCGAGGGACGTGATGGAGCCGGTCCCTCCAGCCGATATGAAGACAGGGTTTTACAGCCCTTACTTCATTGTGCCCAAGAAAGGCGGTGGGTGGAGACCAATCTTGGATCTGCGCGTCCTGAACTGGGCAAGCTTCCGTTCAAGAGACCCACGCAGAAGTGCATCTTCGGGTGCATCCGTCCCCGAGATTGGCTTGCAGCGATTGACCTGAAGGACGCGTACTTCCTTGTCTCAATCCTTCCGCACCACAGGCCATTCCTGCGGTTTGCGTTTGAAGGACGGGCATATTAGTACAAGGTCCTGTCCTTCGGGCTGTCCCTGTCACCCCGTGTCTTCACGAAAGTTGTGGAGGCAGCCCTGGTTCCCCTGAGAGAACAGGGCATTCGCATTCTCAACTACCTCGACAACTGGCTCATACTGCCTCAGTCTCAGGACCAGTTGTGCGAACACAGGGACTTGGTGCTCTCGCACCTCAGCCAGTTGGGCCTTCAGGTCAACTGGGAAAAGAGCAAACTCTCCCCGATGCAGAGGATCTCTTTTCTCGGTATGGAATTGGATTCGGTCAATCAGACAGCACGCCTCACGCAGGAACGTGCTCAGTCGGTGTTGAACTGCTTGAATGCGTTCAAGAGCAGGTCCGCGGTCCCACTGAAACAATTTCAGAGGCTCCTGGGGCATATGGCAGCTGCGGCGGCAGTGACGCCGCTGGGGCTGCTTCATATGAGACCGCTTCAACACTGGCTCCATGGCCGAGTCCCGAGGTGGGCGTGGTAACGCGGCACTCACCGGGTCCAAGTCACACCGGCCTGCCGCCAAACCCTCACCCCGTGGTCAGACCTTTCGTTTCTCTGGGCAGGATTGCCCCTGGAACAGGTCTCTAGGCATGCTGTGGTTTACACGGATGCCTCCACCACCGGCTGGGGCGCCACGTTCAACGGGCTTGCAGTGTCGGGGGTTTGGACGGGGCCCCCAACTGCACTGGCACATAAGTTGCCTAGAGTTGCTGGCAGTACACCTGGCCCTGAACCGTCTCAAGAGGCGCTTACAGGGCAAGCACGTACTGGTCCGTACGGACACACTGTGACCGTTGCATACATCAACCGACAAGGTGGTCTACGCTTCCGTCGCATGTCGCAACTCGCCCGCCACCTCTTTCTATGGAGTCAGAAGCATCTGAGGTCGCTTCGTGCCATTCACATTCTGGGCTTGCTCAACCGGGCAGCCGACGAGCTGTCACGAGCTGCGCTCCCCGGAGAGTGGAGATTCCATCCCCAGACGGCCCAGCTTATTGAGAGACTTCTCATTGCCAGTTGTTTACTCCCTGACCGAGGAAACACTCGGCATGGAATGCACTGGCACTCAGCTGGCCGCGGGGCCCCCGCAAGTATGCGTTCCCCCCAGTGAGCATTCTCGCACAGACACTGTGCAAGATCAGGGAGGACGAGGAGCAGGTCTTGCTCGTGGCGCCGTACTGGCCCACTCGGACTTGGTTCCCAGAACTGATGCTCCTCGTGACAGCCCCTCCTTGGCAGATTCCTCTGAGGTAGGATCTACTGACTCAGAGACGGGGCACCTTATGGCACCCGCGTCCAGACCTCTGGAAACTTAAAACATGTCTGGTCCCGGGACGGGACGCGGAGGTTCTAGGTGACCTACCCCAGGAGGTAGTTGACACCATCACTTCCGCGAGAGCGCTGTCTACGAGACATGCTTACGCCTTGAAGTGGAACCTGTTTGTCGAGTGGTGCTCTTCTCACCGAGAAGACCCCCGGAAGTGCCCGGTCAGAGTCGTGCTGTCCTTCTTGCAGCAAGGGTTGGAGCGAAGGCTGTCTCCTTTCACCCTTAAAGTCTATGTGGCTGCGATTGCTGCCAACCACGACCCTGTGGAAGGGAAGTTGGTGGGGAAGCATGACTTGGTCATCAGGTTCCTTAGGGGGGCAGGAAGGTTAAATCCTCCACGGCCCCCTCTATACCCTCTTGGGACCTGTCTCTAGTGCTCAGAGCACTACAGCAGGGCCCATTTGATCCATTGCAGACAGTCGAGCTGAAGTTTCTTTCAGACTCTGCTCCCGCTTGCATTGGCCTCCATCAAGAGGGTAGGGGACCTGCACGCATTTTCGGTCGGCGATTCGTGCCTAGAGTTTGGGCCGTCCCAGGTAATCCTGAGGCCCCGGCCTGGCTATGTGCCCAAGGTTCCCACTACTCCCTTCAGGGACCAGGTGGTGAGCCTGCAAGCGCTGCCCTCGGAGGAGGCAGACCCAGCCTTAGCGTTGCTTGTCCCGTCCGAGCATTGAAATGCTACGTTGACAGGACGCAAAGCTTCAGGACCTCAGACCAGCTCTTTATCTGTCACGGAGGCCGGCAGAAGGGAATGCCGTCTCCAAGCAGAGGATGGCCCACTGGATAGTGGACGCCATCACCCTGGCTTATTAGGCACAGGGTGTGCCCTGCCTGTTCAGGTTGAGAGCTCACTCTACTAGAAGTGTTGCATCTTCCTGGGCATTGGCTTGTGGCGCCTCGCTGGCAGATAATTATAGAGCTGCGGGTTGGGCGACCCCTGACACGTTCGCTAGATTCTTAGCCTTCGTGTGGAACCGGTCTCCTCCTGTGTTCTCACCTCAAACGGGTAGAAGCACTGAGAGGCTCCGGTTTCGGGTCGGCTTGCTAAAACTGCTCCAGAGAGTCCGTACTGTAGACCCTGTCGAGCTCCTCCGTCCCCTCGGCAGCCAGACGTGGCGGAGCGTCTGGCGCCAGGCCCTCACTCGATGAATCTGTGAGAACCGGTAGAGGGCTAGGG
Source organism: Aspiorhynchus laticeps (assembly GCA_023376895.1). Taxonomy (NCBI): domain Eukaryota; kingdom Metazoa; phylum Chordata; class Actinopteri; order Cypriniformes; family Cyprinidae; genus Aspiorhynchus; species Aspiorhynchus laticeps. Next base: position 43,686,368 of record CM041802.1, read on the forward strand.
TCCATATGTAGAGACCTAATTGGATCTCATATGTGTAAAGTCCACGGTATAGCCTCAGAGCCCGTGTTTCCCCGGCAGACATTCTGCCAAGAGGCTACAATCACCTCTAAATCTTCCATATGCACCTAAACGGTTGTTCATATGCGTAAGTGCTTCTGAACCTCCTTTGGGAAGGATGGGCTTCCGCAGCGTTACTGTTCCAAGTGGAACGGGTACGTTTTCCCAGTGTTATCCAGTCTTACTGAGTGGGTAGTGCCATAGCAACAGTAACTGGTCTTCTTGTGAAGCCCTGACCTGCGCCAAAAAGTAGGGGCGCAGGAGGCTTCCACAGGACACTGGAAGGGGCAGTATCCGTGGCCTTTTGGTAGGGATCCCAATTCGTCGGTCATCCGACGTGACTCGGAGTGACCGACTGATAGGGAACGTCTCGGTTACGTATGTAACCCTCGTTCCCTGAAGGAGGGAACGGAGACGTCACGTCCCTTCGCCACGGCTGCTGTACCACCGCTGAGCGGCCGGGTCACCGGCTCGGCTCCTCAGCGAAAACCTGAATATGCGCTGCACCTGCTGCCTACTTATACTCACGCTGTGATCAGCAGCAGCTGGATGCAATAATCGCATGCCAATGTGCATTGGCTCGTTTAGTTACACTCGAAGTGGATTGGTCTCTCTAAGCGAGATCCCAATTCGTCGGTCATCCGACGTGACGTCTCCGTTCCCTCCTTCAGGGAACGAGGGTTACATACGTAACCGAGACGTTTTTTAAAGTTCTGGAATCACAAAATTAATAATGGTTAATTAATTTAATATATATGTTGAAAAAGGTTCATATTTTTTTGTGGAAACCGTGATATATTAAAATTTTTATGATTCACAGATGAATAGAAAGTTCAAAAGAACAGCATTTATTTGAAATAGAAATATTTTGTAACATTATAAATGCCTTTACTGCCACTTTTGATCAATTTAATGCATCCTTTGCTATTTTATTTAACTAAAACTAAAACCATAACAACTTTTAAGCTAGTCACTACAGATAAAATAAACTTTAACTTTATATAATATATATATATATATATATATATATATATATGAAATATCTATATAAAAAACTACTAAAAATGAAAAACAAAACACAACAAAATTACTAAAACTTTACCAAAACTTAAATTAAAATATACAAAATAAATCAGAATATTAATCAAATTTAGGATTGAAAAATAGCACCAATTAAAAAGTTAAATTACAATATGATTACAATGTTAATATGTTATGTTAATATGTTTATAATTATAATTAATATAATATGAATAGAATAAATATATTTAATTTAAATAATGTTTGAATTACATTAATTTAAATTATATTCATTAATTAAAATAATATAATTCAAGTGATTTATATAATATAATATAATAATTTGACAGTGATAATATTGGCAGGGCAAGTAAAAATCTCCAACAAGGCCATCAGGAATATGAGTATATATCATAATGTCTTTTGCTGCATATGATCTTCAATGCATTGCTGTTTCTCAGTACAGTCATGCTTTTGTCATCAGTCTCAGATATGAGATGTTTATTGATTGCATCTGTTTACAAGAATCGCTCTTAAATGAAGTACAGTAGATTGACATTCATAAATAATAGAAAGCTTCTGATTATGGATGTGATTTCCTTATACTTAAATGAAGTGCAGTTGACAATTATTTCACAGCAGTGTGTTATAAAAGCATTAAAGCGCTGTGGTTTGTGATGGAAAGCATGCATCGATTGGCTTTGCCGGATGCTTTAATGCATCGCATGAGGATTCATTTCTCAGCAGTCTGATAATCTGAGGCCAGTTGTTCAAAAGCAATCTGATAATCTGAGGCCAGTTGTTCAAAAGCAGTCTGATAATCTGAGGCCAGTTGTTCAAAAGCAGTCTGATAATCTGAGGCCAGTTGTTCAAAAGCAATCTGATAATCTGAGGCCAGTTGTTCAAAAGCAGTCTGATAATCTGAGGCCAGTTGTTCAAAAGCAGTCTGATAATCTGAGGCCAGTTGTTCAAAAGCAGTCTGATAATCTGAGGCCAGTTGTTCAAAAGCAATCTGATAATCTGAGGCCAGTTGTTCAAAAGCAGTCTGATAATCTGAGGCCAGTTGTTCAAAAGCAATCTGATAATCTGAGGCCAGTTGTTCAAAAGCAGTCTGATAATCTGAGGCCAGTTGTTCAAAAGCAGTCTGATAATCTGAGGCCAGTTGTTCAAAAGCAGTCTGATAATCTGAGGCCAGTTGTTCAAAAGCAGTCTGATAATCTGAGGCCAGTTGTTCAAAAGCAGTCTGATAATCTGAGGCCAGTTGTTCAAAAGCAGTCTGATAATCTGAGGCCAGTTGTTCAAAAGCAGTCTGATAATCTGAGGCCAGTTGTTCAAAAGCAATCTGATCGGGTTTGGTCATCAGATTTGATCAAATCTTAAAAATGTATTGTTGAAAAGAAAAACAGAGGATTCTGAATTCGGATTAGATCACAAAATCCAGTCTTGGTTTTGATCTGGTTTGAGTTGTTCAAAACGTTTTAGAAAGATTGGGATAGTTTTGATCCAAAAAAACGGGATTATTCTGATCCCAGCAGAAAGGTGGATTTCAGGAACAAACATTTAATTAAACTGCTCCAAAAATTACAACATTTGTAACATGTAATATATCCCCAAATCCCCAAACAGCTGTCAGTATCAAACATATTATACAATATTATTATTTTTTATTTTATTTATTTATTTCACAAAAAGTGACAGTGTACATTAATCAACATTCATGAATATAAATGTAGCCAAATTAGTCCCTTTGCCAGATGTTATTAGGCCAAAAAACTAGAGGAAAAAAGAAACAGATTTCAATGATACTCAAACAATATTATATTAAATTTAAAGTGTTTTATGTCATTTTTAATCACTGATTGTAAACTACATTGGTACAATCATCAGAGATGGACCAGTCAGAAGTTGTGTAAATGCAATGCAAAACTAGAATGCAAAATATCGGCATTTTTTCAAATCTCTTTTTTTTTTTTTTCATCATCATGTCCCTTTAGGGGCTCCGTAGAGCGCTAGTCATTCAGATTTGGAAATCTGGAAAAGTGTGTATCTGGATCAGGGTGATCCAATCCAAACCAGCACAAAAGTAAGCTTTCCTGATCCTGGATCGCAAAACATGGGATTTCCAAATCCAGATCATTCTGATCCAGATTAAACGACTGGCCCCTGAGCGTTGGGTCGAAACAGACCCTTCATTTTCATCAGCTGGTCCTGATGTGAGATGTATGCAGCTCAGCCGAGAGCAGAAGGTCATTTCTTTCCTCCGCGCTCGTCTCGGTGTGGATGCAGGTGCGACCGCGGGCTGTTTTCAGATGTACGAGGTGATAAAGTTATTGGTTTAGTAGCAGGTAATATCTATGTCTGATCTATGATTTCATCAGACAGCCGCTGGATCTTCCATTAGCGCAGACATCTCTGTTACTGCTGCTCATACACGTGATTTTAAAGAGACAGTGCACCTAAAAATGAACATTTGCTGTTAATTTACTCACTCTCAGTTGACTCTTTTTTTCTGCAGTAGAACAATAAAGAAGATTTTTAGCCAAAACTGTTCTCCTTGTGATTCATATAATGCAAGTCAATGGGTGCCGGCACTTGAGAGTCAAAAAAAGCATATCAGGCAACATTAAATTAATGCCCGTGGCTCGTCATGATATATTGAGGTCTTATGAAGTGAAACGATTGGTCTGTGCAAGAAATTGAATATTATTTACAACATTTTTATCTGTAATCCAGAGCCTCACACTGCAAAAAAAATATTTTCTTCCTTAGTATTTTTGTCTTGTATTCTTGTATAAATATCTACAAATGCTGGAATTAAGATGCATGTAATTATACATTTAAGTACTGAGTAATATTAATTAATTACATGTACTTATTATATGGTTAGTGTTAGGATTAGGGTGTGGTTTAGGGTTACTTGCATGCAGTTATGCATAATCTATTGTTATTATAATAGTAAGTACATGTAACGTGTAACAATGACACCTTAAAATAAACTGTTACTCAATGCAATTTGTTTATGCAATGATGTAATGCATATGCAATAACATTATTAAAGCATCCAGTAATGATGTGAAATGTGAATGTTTTGCATGTTTAAAGCATACAAAGTGAATAAACTAGTCTTCATCAGCTCACCTTTATACATGAACAAAGAGAAATCCATAATGGTCCGAAGTGATGCTGTTTCTCAAAAATATCATTCTTTTGAACCGGTTCATTTTTATTAAACTAGATGAAACGATTCACCAAATCAGACTGAAGCGTCTAAAATAATCTAAGTATTGTATTTCCCCGTTTGCCCCATGGCTCTGGATTAATAATGTGTAAATAATCTGTAATAATTTTGTAAATGGTGTTCAATTTCTTGCACAGACCGATTGTTTCATTTCATAACACCTCAATATATCATCAGGAGCCGCAGATATTCATTTTGTATTCCTTATATGCTTTTTATGTCTCTCAAAGTGACGGTAGCCATTGACTTGCATTATATGAATCACCAAGGAGCTGAAAACCTTCTTTACTGTTCGACTGAAGAAAAAAGTCATCTATATCTTGGATGGCCTGAGTGTGAGTAAATTAACAGCAAAGTTTCATTTTTGGGTGAAGTATCTCTTTATGTTAATAAGTGTTTCTTCAGTGTTTTCTGTCGACATGCATCTTTTGTAGTGTGTAGTTTGATATTTATTCATTAATGTGAAGTGGGTGCTGCGAGCAAACAGGGATAAATATGTAAATGTGTGCTCTGGGTTAAGATTATGAATTTCAAAGAAAGATCTGCCCACTACATCAACCTTTCGCTCCAGCGTGGCCATTTTAATGCCATGCAATTACTGCGATGCTTGACTGATTTATGTAGTTTGGGGTCAGATTTATTATTTATTTATTTTTATCACCAAGGCTGCATTTATTTAATAGAAGGAAACAACATACATTTCTAGTTTCCTACATTATTTATTCTTCAGACACTCTTCTTTAGATAGAATAAATACTAGCTGAATGCAAAGTGACTCAAATTTGGTTTTTCAAGTTCAAGTTCAAGTTCAAGTTGAGCTTTATTGTCATTCCGCTACATGTGGGGACATACAGTGGAACGAAATGTCGTGCCTCACAGGACCATGGTGCTACATAAATACAGACATACAACAATGAAGTAAAAACACTATAAACCTATACACAAAAACTAACCTACTGACAGATTTGACTAGGTATACTATATATAAATGTTTACCGTATACAACTAAAGATAAGGATAGAAAATACAAACTATACAATCTGTTTACCCTGTACAACTAAAGATAACGATAAAAAATACAAACTATACAAACTATGCGAATGCTTCACATAAATACTGTACATGTGCAGAGAGAAACATTGGGAGTCAGCAGCTGGCTGGGGAACAGTACAAGATGGTTTGTAGTGGTGCATGAGCATGTAAACATACATATATTGCTGAGTCTTTTGTGGGATTGTGTACACATAGTGTTAGGAAAAGTGTCTAGTGCATAGAGGAGAGTGTGTTACTACAGGTGGTTTGTACAGGCCCACTCACCTGTGTGTAGCACACTTGGATTGCACAAAAAAAAAAAAAAAAAATCCCAATATTTTGACCACTGAAAATGGGAAATTTGTACATGAAGCTGCATTGAGATCCCAATATCTCTGGAAATGAGCCACTTAGGGCCTTAAAAATGAAGATACTGAAAGGAATGTGTGTCTAAAGGGATATTAGGATATCTTTAATTTTTCTTAAGTTATAGGCATGCAAACTTTGGAAAATAAATATATATTTTTGGCACTCAGACAGGTATATTCCATGCAATTATTTTGATAGAGAAAAACAAGATACATTTTGTAGCTTTAACATTGTATTTCTTTAGACATTCCTCTTTAAAAGAACAAAGTATCAGCTGTGTGCAAAATGACCCACATTTGGTTTTTGACCATTGAAGATGAACTATACAGGGGCGCAAAAATGAAGATACCGAAATAAAAGTGTGTTAAGAACTAAATTTCTTAAATTACAGGCATGCAAACTTTAGAAAAATAATCTTTTGCCACTCAGAAAGGTATATTTTTAATAGACAAAAGAATCAGCTATATGCAAAGTGACTTCTATTCAACTATTGAAAATAGTAAAAATGCAACAATTTGCACATGAAGCCGCATTGAGATCCCCATATCTCTGTAAATAAATCATACAGGGCTTTAAACATGAAGATAATGAAATAAAAGTTTGTTAGGAACCAGAATATAAAATGATATTAAGATATATTTAATACTTCTTGAGTTACAGACATGCAAACTTTGGAGAAAAACACTTTTTTTCAATTTTTGAACGGTCACCATTTGCATATAATGCAGCAAGGATTGCTAAAGTCAACAGACTTATTAATATACTTATCAGTCTCTGTGTAAACATAAAGAAAATGCTGCTGTTGTTTTTCTAAAGTCAATTTATTGTCATTTAACCCCCCCTTGAAAAAAATAGTGGATTAATATTCCTCTATTGCATTGTATATATTGACTTGTATTTCTTTCACCAGAAAAAAAATGAAAAGATAATAAAGAATCAAAATTGTACCAGTAAAAAATTCTTAAATTTGATTGGTTGCCTGGGAATTTCTGTATAGCGGGTCATTTAGTGTCAAAACATTCACAGCAGTGAGTTTTCCTACCAATTGTCTTTATAAAATATGATAATTGCGCCTCTGCATGTCTCATTAATAGTTCAATCTCTATTCTTTTTCTCTCTGAGGAATGTAATCACTGATCTTTCCCCTCAAAGTGACTATTTTAACACAGAAAGCCCATGTGAATGTCACTCGTGTGGCGTGTAATTCAGTCCGGACACTGATGAGCGTGGCCCGTCGGGTGGGTTTCATTACAGCGCAGTGATGGACCTGAAGGCTGTTTGTTCTGTAATGATGGCTATAGATTCCAGCAGGAGATCACAGTGTGTTTGATTAAACCCACAGTCTGAGCCGTCACTGTTGTGAAGCGTCTGACAGAGAAGCGCGGCTCGATTCTGACCCTCCATATGCTTATTAAAGTCACGCTGCTTGATGTGCGTTATTCTGAGAGGCTTTTAGCTTTAACATAGATTAAACTCAATAAGGACTGATCCTGATGCCTTGGTTGTGGCTTTTATCTCCCTGCCAACATTATCACTGAACACATCACAAAAGTGATAAAAGGCCGTTTTTAAAACAGAAATATTTTAATCAGTGCTCTTTTAGTATCATTGAGAGACAATAGTTTTTATAGCATCTCAATGTATTATGGTATTTTACAGTAATGTAGAAAAATTATTTTTATTGTAATATTCTGAATTAATTTTTATTACATTTTTAATTTGAGTATTTTTGTTGTTTTTTTGTAATTTTTATGAATGTTTTTTATTACGTGTGTATATAGTTTTATTAATTTTTATTTCAGTTTTAGTTTAGTTATTGTGTCATGTCAAGTTGAACCAAATCAAAATGAGAAAAGCTGCTTTGGCAACTAGTAGAAAATAAGTTTTATAGATTTATTATATAGTATCTTTCTGAGTTCCAAAAATAATATTTGTGTATATATATATATATATATATATATATTATACTTTTTATATATATATATATATATATTTATAGATCAATTCCAGTGATATTGGGATCTCGTCTGCTTCTTGTGCAAATTGTTACATTCTTCCCATTTTCAATTATCAACAATAATTAAAAATAAATAAAATAAAATAAATTTGAGTCACTTTACATAGAGCTGATGCTTTTTTCTTTTAAAGAGACATGTCTGAAGAACAAATAATCTTGAAACTAGAAATGTATTTTTTTCTTCTATCAAAACAAAAGCTTAGAACATCATCATTTGAATGCCAAAAATATTATTTTTCCAAAGTTTGCATGCCCATAACTCAAGAAGTATTAGAGATATCTCAATATTATTTTAGAGTGTGGTTCTTAACAAACTTTTCCTTTGTTATCTTTGTTTTTAAGGTCCTATATGGTTCAGTTCTAGAGATATTGGGATCTCAGTGTGGCTCCATAGATAAAATTGCACAAATTTCAGTGGTCAAAAACCAAATCTGGGTTATTTTGCATTCTTTAATACTTTTTCTATTACTTTTCTGAGTGAATATATATATATATTTTTTTTAATTATTTTATTTTACTTTATTTTTTTACAGTTTGCATGCCTGTAACTCAAGAAAATGGGTTCTTAACAAACATTTGTTGTGGTATCTTCATTGTCAAGGCCCTATGTCTTTCATTTCCAGAGATATTGGGATCTCAGTGTGACTCCATGTGTAAATTGTAGCATTTTTCCCATTTTCAGTGGTCAAAAACCAAATGTGGGTCACTTTGCATACAGTCATTTTTTTCTTTTAAAGAGGAATGTCTTCAGAACAAATATTATTGATGTTGAAACTATTTTCTATTTATGAAAACAGTTGCATAGAACATACCTGTGTGAGTGCCAAAAAGTCCAAAGTTTGTGTGCCTGTAACTTAAGACATATTAAATATATCTCAATTTCCTTTTAGATTCTGGTTCTTAACAAACATTTCTTTGGTTGTGTTCATTTTTAAGGCCCTGTATAATAAATTGTCTAGAGATATGGGTATCCCAATGCGGCTCTGTGTCCAAATTGTTGCATTTTTTCCCATTTTCAGTGCTCAAAACCAAATGTGGATCACTTTACATGCAGCTTGTTCTTTTTCCTTTTAAAGAAGAGTGTCTGAGGAACAAATAATGTTGAAATTAGAAATGCATATTGGTTCCTTCTATTAAAACAACTGCATGGAACATAACACATTGAGTGTTAAAAATATTATTTTTCCAAAGTTTGCATGCTTGTAACTCAAGAAGTACTGCAGATATCTCAATATCTGTTTAGATTTGGGTTCTTAACAAACTTTTATTTAGTCGTCTTCATTTTCAAGGTCCTGTATGATTCATTTCCAGAGATATGAGGATCTCAATGTGGCTAAAATTGCAAAAATTTCAAAGGTCAAAAACCAAACGTGGTTCACTTTGCAGACCCTGATACTTTTTTATATTAAAGACATACCTTTCTGAGTGCCAAAAATATTGTTTATCCAAAGTTTGCATGCTTGTAACTCAAGAAATACTGCAGATATCTCCATATCTGTTTAGAATTTGGTTCTTAACAAACTTTTCTTTTGTTATCTTCATTTTCAAGGCCCTGTATGATTCATTTCCAGAGATATGAGGATCTCAATGTGGCTAAAATTGCACAAATTTCAGTCAAAAACCAAACGTGGTTCACTTTGCATACCTTGATACTTCGTTCTTTCTGAGTGCCAAAAATATTATTTTTCCAAAGTTTGTATGCTTGTAATTCAAGAAGTACTGCAGATATCTCCATATCTGTTGTTATCATCATTTTCAAGGCCTTGTATGATTCATTTCCAGAGATTTGAGGCTAAAATTGCACAAATTTCAGTCAAAAACCAAATGTGTTTCACTTTGCATACCTTGATACTTTGTTCTTTTTGAGTACCAAAAATATTATTTATCCCAAGTTTGCATGCTTGTAACTCAAGAAGTACTGCAGATAGATCTATATGCAATTGCATAATCACTCAGGCCAGTCCCAAACGAAGCAAAGATGGTAGATGAGCTCTGAATTGGTGCCGCAGCGACGTAATGAATCAGTGTATTTATTTAGAGCAATCTTCTCCACCAGAATGGCCCGACTCAATCGCTTTGTCGTGTGCGCGTAGCCGTCTTCGTAAAGGTAATTGCTCCAACCCGCGCTGTGATAAAGGATCCTGGATGAAGTATTGACCGCCTCTGGATTTTGATTAAAGGCCTGCGGGGCAGAACATGTCTTAATGAAACTGAGGAATCAGCATTCAAGGTGGCAGCGTCCACTCGCTGATTACGTTTGGATCTCGAGCGAGAGGAGACGCTAAATTAAAGTGTCTTCGCCGATAAACATGTGCTGTATTTCTTAATGGTGTAAGTAGAGGATGTTATTAGCGTCGTTTTGGCCTGGAGAAGGTCAGCACTAATCAGTTTTGATTCAGATCCAGAAACATTAGAGTTCATGATGAATTTATCGCATTTAACACCACCGGTCTCGCCCGGTTATGCAAATGCGTCTGTCTTTAAAGTATTATTAGCATGATGTGAGAAGTAGCAAGTGAAATGACATCAGATTTACAATTAGTGCCATTTGGAAGAGCTTAAAGCGTCACGCTTGAGAAAGCAGCTTCGTCAAACGCAGGTTAATCGTCCGTCAGATGTGCCACGGAAAAGATGCATAGAATCTCTTTAATATCTCAATAGATTCTCCTAGATGCATATGGAGTAAATGGAGAGCAAACCTCTGAGATAAAGGCTTGATAATCTTGACAACGACTCTAGAGTCTCATTGTGTGACTATCGACTCATTTGTGTCTTAAGAGAATCATTAATTCTCGTAATTGCATCTCAAAAGTCTCCTGAGAATATTTATATAAATGCTAATAAATTCTTATTAAATGATCTCAGCTGCTCTACATTTATTGTTGTTGTTTTTTACACTCTAATATAAATAATACACACACACTGTAAAGCAAATCAAAGTTTATTGGAGTGTTTCGTGAGAAGAATACTATTCATACTTCAAAAATTCACATTTAATTCAATGCGTTATTTGCCATTTCTTTGAAATTATTTGTGAAATTTACTAGCAATTTCTGAGTAAAAAATACTGTTTAATTAATCAAATGAATATAAAATGTATAAAAATGTAAATAACAATAATAATAATAATATTTTTTTGATATTGTTAATAAAACAATAATTGTGGAGTACATTTTATAAAAAAAGGAAAGAAAAAAATCAGCCTTTCTACTTCAAAATATCACATTTAATTTAATGTGTTACCTGCCATTCTTTGTAATTTTTTTTGAGTAAAATTTACAAGCAATTTCTGATTGAAAAATTCACATTTAATCAATCAAATAAATACAAAATTAATAAAAACCCGCACTGTAAAAAAATATTTTATGTAAATAAAACTATAAAAATGTTTGGAGTATGTTTTACAAGTAAAAGTGTTTCAGTATTTTCAGCTTTAAGATAAAAAAGGTAACACTTTACAATAAGGTTCATTAGTTCACGTTAGTTAACATGAATGAACAATACTTCTACAGCTTTTATTAATCTTAGTTCGTTAATTTCAGCATTTACTAATGCATTATTAAAATCACGAGTTGTGCTTGTTAACATTAGTTAATGCACTGTGAACTAACATGAACTAACAATGAACGACTGAATTTTTATTAACTAACATTAACAAAGATTAATAAATAGTGTAATAAATGTGTTGATCATTGTTTGTTCATGTTAATTAATGCATTCACTAATGTTAACAAATGACACCTTATTGTAAAGTGTTACCAAAAAAGATTAAATGTGTTACTTTGTAATTTATTTGTAGGGCTAATTATTTACATTACATTAATTCAAATTAATTAGCAATTGTTTCACTGTAAATCCCGTGTGTGTGTGTGCGTGTGTCTTGTGCTGTGTGTGTGTGTGTGTGTGTGTGTGTGTGTTGTGTGTGTGTGTGTGTGTGTGTGTGTGTGTGTGTGTGTGTGTGTGTGTATGAGTGTTGTCAAACGATTAATCGCAATTAATCACATACAAAATAAGTTTTTGCTTGCATAATATATATGTGTGTTCTGTGTATATTTATTATGTGCATATATAAATATACACACATACAGTATATATTTTGAAAATATTTGCATGTATTTACATGTCTATACTGTATTTATATTCACATAATTTATATTATAAATAAATATATTTAATATATAAACATAATATAGTTTTCTGAAATATATACATGCATGTGTGTGTATTTATATATACATAATAAACATACACAGAACACATACATATATTATGTAAACAAATATTTTATTTTGGATGCGATTAATCGTGATTCATCGTTTGACAGCACTAATATATATATATATATGGCATGACTGTAAATTATACAACATTGCCAAAGCTTGGAATATATGTACAAACATTTTTATAATATATTGGAGAAACTTCTCAGACAAAAATGTCCTTGAAGTCTGTTGAACTATGAAACCTCGGAGCAATATCTGTGTCCGGCGGGAATAACTGTGGGCTCCAATGATGTCAGGCCTGATGCTGCTGGAGGACAGCGGTGGTCCGTGGTGAAGGCCAGCAGGTGTGGGTTAGTGTTCCTCATGTGAGGGATCGTCCTGCCGGGTCATTGATCAGGAACGTCAATCTGTCCTCCAGAGGAGAGTATAAATAGAAAGACGCAGGCAGCACCTGAAATGATGTTCGTTCTCCTCTGGGAAAAGCCGGAGAAGGCATTGAGTGATTTAGTCCGTCGCAGTATTTCACTCTCTCTGTTTCTGTCACTGTGACAGCGAGTAAATCTTTATCTTCTGTTGCTGCTCGAGCAGATTCACAGAAAAAAATGTAATGTTTGCATCTTTTATAAGGGTTTTAATGGCAGAAACGGTACTTGAAATTCAATAACTGTGTATAAGAAAATTATTACATACCAAATACTAGCAATCTTTTATCTTTACAAGTGCAAAAAATAAAGTGCTCAGTGTATTTAAAACATTTCAGTCGTTCAGCAGATTTTATATATTTACTTTCTTGCCCTTGTGGTCTTCAAAATATGGGTAAGATCAATCGACAACTGAGATTTCATATTAATAAACACAGAAGTGTGACAAATAGAGTTACATCATTCAGTTAATGAATGGTTTTCTTGTGAAATAGAGTTATATGGTACTTCAATGTGTCGTTAGCTTAATATGGAACAGAAATTATTACAAAACTGAAAGTAAATTGATTAACTTAATACTGTACTCTATAATGTGAAAGTAACTGGTTCTTTATTTATTTATTTTTTTTTGTTTAATTATATATTCTGTGTATATATCTCGCAATTCTGACTTTTTTCTTAGAATTGCAAGTTTAAATTTCATAATTCTGAGTTTAAATCTGGCCATTCTGACATTTTTGTAGAATTGAAAGCTGAAATCTCACTATCCTGAGTTTGTCTCACAATTCAGACTTTTTTTGTAGAATTAAGTTTAAATTTCACAATTCTGAGTTTATATCGCAATTCTGAGTTTACATGTAAATCTTGCAATTCTGACTTTTTGTAGAATTGCATATTTAAATCTCACTATCCTGAGTTTGTCTCACAATTCAGACTTTTTTTGTAGAATTAAGTTTAAATTTCACAATTCTGAGTTTATATCGCAATTCTGAGTTTACATGTAAATCTTGCAATTCTGACTTTTTGTAGAATTGCATATTTAAATCTCACAATTCTGAGTTTGTATCGCACTTCTGACTATTTTCATAGAATTAAGTTGAAATCTTGTTATTCTGAGTTTATATCGTAATTCTGACTTTTTTTTAAATTTTACATTTAAATCTCGCAATTCTGAGTTTACATGTAAACCTTGCAATTCTTCATTTATATCACAATTCTGACTTTTTATAGAATTGCACGTTTAAATCTAACAATTTTAAGTTTAAATCTTAAATGCATACATTTTAAATGCACTGAGGACTTTATATTTTGCACTTCTAACACGTGAAGATTGCTGAATTTAATCCTTTTCTTTTACACAAAGACAATAAATTTAAAGTGTAGAATTTTTTCACTCTTCTTGGAGTAATTTGTTTGTAACGTGAAATCATGTTACATGTGGATTAAAAAGTATGAAAGATCCTCTACTTTTCTCTCTTTTTAATTATTTATTTAGAAAAGTTGTTCTCAAATGAACTTGACTTGTTGTGTTCTGAGTTGCGTGACCGTGTGTTGTTGTTTTCTCTGGTCAGATCTGGACGAGCCTGTGGTGACGGTTCATCAGAGTATCGGTGAAGCTAAAGAGCAGTTCTACTACGAACGGACGGTGTTTCTGCGCTGCGTCGCTAACTCTAACCCTCCCATCCGCTACAGCTGGCACCGCGGACGAGACGTTCTCTCGCAAGGCTCTGATAAAGGTGTGGAGATCTACGAGCCCTTCTTTACCCAGGTAAGAATGTAACCCTTGCTCTCAATACTGCTGCAATACTGGGCTTTTCAGACACCAGCATGTTGGTAATATATCTGCTAAATTAATAAAAGTAATACATGCAAATCATAATACACTTATATACAAAGAAATATTTTTATTTTAGCAAGGATGCCTTGAAAAAGGCAATTCTGACTTTTTCGTAAAATTGCAAGTTTATTTCTCGTAATTCAAACTTTTCTCTTAGAATTGACACTTTATTTCTCGCAATTCTGACTTTTTTTTAAGTCTTTTTTCTCCCAATTTTGAGTTAAAATCTCGCAATTCTTACTTTTTTCTTAGAATTGCAATTTTATTTTCTCGCAATTCTGAGATTTTTCTTAGAATTACAAGTTTAGTTTTTGCAATTCTGAGTTAAAATCTCACAATTCTGGCTTTCTTAGAATTACAATTTTATTTCTCGCAATTCTGACTTTTTTTAGAATTGCAATTTTATTTCTACCAATTCTGACTTTTTTTTAGAATTGCAATTTTATTTCTCGCAATTCTGACTTTTTTTTAGAATTGCAATTTTATTTCTCGCAATTCTGACTTTTTTTTTAGAATTACAATTTTATTTCTCGCAATTCTGACTTTTTTTTTAGAATTACAATTTTATTTCTACCAATTCTGACTTTTTTTTTAGAATTGCAATTTTATTTCTCGCGATTTTGACTTTTTTTTTAGAATTGCAATTTTATTTCTACCAATTCTGACTTTTTTTTAGAATTGCAATTTTATTTCTCGCAATTCTGACTTTTTTTTTAGAATTGCAATTTTATTTCTCGCAATTCTGACTTTTTTTTTAGAATTACAATTTTATTTCTCGCAATTCTGACTTTTTTTTTAGAATTACAATTTTATTTCTCGCAATTCTGACTTTTTTTTTAGAATTACAATTTTATTTCTACCAATTCTGACTTTTTTTTTTAGAATTGCAATTTTATTTCTCGCGATTTTGACTATTTTTTAGAATTGCAATTTTATTTCTACCAATTCTGACTTTTTTTAGAATTGCAATTTTATTTCTCGCAATTCTGACTTTTTTTTAGAATTACAATTTTATTTCTCGCAATTCTGACTTTTTTTTTTAGAATTGCAATTTTATTTCTACCAATTCTGAGTTTAAATCTCGCAATTCTAACATTTTTCTTACAATTGAAAGATATAAACTCGCAATTACGTTTGTCAATTATTCTTTTTTTTTGTGATGAAAACAATATTCCATAGAAAACAGCTGTTTTACACTGTAGTAATATTTCACTGTTTTTACTGTATTTCGATCAAATAAACGCAGTCTCAGTGAGCAGAAAAGACTTCAGAAGAGATGGAAAAAAATTACCATCTAAGTCTAAAAAGCATGGTAATACTGTAGTACTTTCGAGTACTTTTTTTGTTGGTTTAAGTGAAAGTAAACTATTAGTTGTAATATTTCCGTCTAGCTGGACTATAATCAGTTTAATAAGCTTCATCAGCGTGAAGCGCTCGTTCTCTGTGGGTAGTTCAGTACATGATGACTGTTAGCAGGACAGCTTTACTGTCTTTCACCATCATTTTAAACTCAGCACGAGGTGATGCTGGTAATTAGCACGTCGTAGCATGTAGCTGTCTGCTCTCTTCCATCAACGCTTCCCCGGCGAGTGCCTCAGATCGCTGCGTCTCAAGCGTTTCTCATTTGTTTTGTGGCTAAACGTCAGCTGCTGTTTCTCAGAAGTCGTGGCACGAGCGTGTGTCGCTCGCCGTCAGCAGCGTGTGTTATTTTGGACTGTAGTTGTCAGGAGAACAGCTATAGCTGCGTCTGTTTCTCTTTATCGTGTGTTTGTCACTGAGTCCTGTCTCACTTACTGAGATATCACGCTATGAGCAGAATCCAGGTGTTTCTGTGATGTTTACCTGTGCAGATCACACCGGGGCGTCACAAACTGCTGCTAAGATGTTCTGAGTTGTTTTTTGGGATATTTGTGACCCTGGAGCACAAAACCAGTCATAAGGATACATATTTTGAAATTGAGATTTATACATGAATAAATAATCTTTCCATTGATGTATGGTTTGTTAGATAGGACAATAGCTGAGACAATATTTGTAAATCTGGAATCTGAGGGAGCAAAAAAATCTAAATATTGAGAAAATCATCTTTAAAGTTGTTCAAATGAAGTTCTTAGCAATGCATATTACTAATCAAAAATTAAGTTTTGATATATTTACGGTAGGAAATTTACAAAATATCTTCATGGAACATGATCTTAATATCCTAATGATTTTTGGCATAAAGAAAATTATAATTTTGACATACAATGTATTGTTGGTTATTGCTACAAATATACCTGTGTTACTCATGACTGCTTTTGTGCTCCAGGGACACATATATGATTTTACAGACAAACTATATGCCACATTAGTATTATTTTAGTGTAGTATTTGTCAGTGGTGGACAAAGTACACAGATCAAGTACTTGAGTAAAAGTACAGATACGTATAATAAAATATTACTCCAGTAAAAGTAAAAGTACTGCTTTTTCAATTTTACTCGAGTGAAAGTACAAAAGTACTAGATTTTTTATGTACTTAAGTAAAAAAGTACTGATAGATAGATTTATTTTCCAATTTTATATAGACTACTTTATTTAATTTTATATTAGCACATATTTTTATAATCCTACTGTTATAAAACACTCCTGGCCAAATGCCCCCAGAGGGCATCACTTTCCACTCTGATAATTACTGTAGTTACCATGTTCTGAACATCACATCCTTTCTTTTGACCTCAGATGTAATCTATCTAGGTGGTTGAATAAAAATATTTGGACTTTATATCTAAAAATGTCCTCAACTTAGCACAAGCAAGCTTGTTAGCTAGACAGTTAGTATCAGGTAACAATATTTACTTATTTTCAGTATGGTTATGAATAAACATTCATATCTGTCTACTCGGCTAGTTGATCTAAACAATATAAAAAATTATACTGTTGATAAACAATATAAAAACAGACGTCACATAGGGCTAAATGCGTAGCATTTTAATAAAACTGCTAACGTTACAGCAGCGGGGAATATGAACGTGCATGAGTTATTTTATTTAATCTGTGTTATTTTAATGTTTCGTTTTTTGACCTAAAACATAGAGAGACTGACATTGATCTGTCTGCATTCAAGCATTTCAGTGGGCTTAAATAGATCACCCTTTACAGCAGATTTAGTTCACAAACAACTGACAGTTTTGAGCTAAATATGATTTTCAGTTACAATAATTAATCCTAAAATTCGACATTAGTAACTCACTTTTCGCAGCATTAGTTGCGCACGCGCGCCCGGTTCTTTACTTGTGAGTTCAGTTCACTGGAGACTCGCTCTAAACGGTTCATTTGAATCAGTGAGTTCAGTTCACTGAAGACTCGCTCTAAACGGTTCATTTGAATCAGTGAGTTCAGTTCACTGGAGACTCGCTCTAAACGGTTCATTTGAATCAGTGAGTTCAGTTCACTGGAGACTCGCTCTAAACGGTTCATTTGAATCAGTGAGTTCAGTTCACTGGAGGCTCGCTCTAAACGGTTCATTTGAATCAGTGAGTTCAGTTCACTGGAGACTCGCTCTAAACGGTTCATTTGAATCAGTGAGTTCAGTTCACTGGAGACTCGCTCTAAACGGTTCATTTGAATCAGTGAGTTCAGTTCACTGGAGACTCGCTCTAAACGGTTCATTTGAATCAGTGAGTTCAGTTCACTGGAGACTCGCTCTAAACGGTTCATTTGAATCAGTGAGTTCAGTTCACTGGAGACTCGCTCTAAACGGTTCATTTGAATCAGTGAGTTCAGTTCACTGGAGACTCGCTCTAAACGGTTCATTTGAATCAGTGAGTTCAGTTCACTGGAGACTCGCTCTAAACGGTTCATTTGAATCAGTGAGTTCAGTTCACTGGAGACTCGCTCTAAACGGTTCATTTGAATCAGTGAGTTCAGTTCACTGGAGACTCGCTCTAAACGGTTCATTTGAATCAGTGAGTTCAGTTCACTGAAGACTCGCTCTAAACGGTTCATTTGAATCAGTGAGTTCAGTTCACTGGAGACTCGCTCTAAACGGTTCATTTGAATCAGTGAGTTCAGTTCACTGGAGACTCGCTCTAAACGGTTCATTTGAATCAGTGAGTTCAGTTCACTGGAGACTCGCTCTAAACGGTTCATTTGAATCAGTGAGTTCAGTTCACTGGAGACTCGCTCTAAACGGATCATTTGAATCAGTGAGTTCAGTTCACTGAAGACTCGCTCTAAACGGTTCATTTGAATCAGTGAGTTCAGTTCACTGGAGACTCGCTCTAAACGGTTCATTTGAATCAGTGAGTTCAGTTCACTGGAGACTCGCTCTAAACGGTTCATTTGAATCAGTGAGTGACTCGAGAACAGCTGCAATCGGATCATTCCAATTCGTGAATGAATCGTTTGTTGTGATTTGCGAACAGATTTAACAGCTTCACTGAAAAGAATCAGTTTGTTCATGAATCATACACAGCTTCTGCGTCTCGGAGCACGTGATGTATTATAAGGAGTAACGATATGTTTTATGAAATGTAGTGAAGTAAAAAGTACGATCTTATGCTTTGGAATGTAGTGAAGTAAAAGTAAAAGTTACTCAAAATAAAACTACTCCAGTAAAGTACAGATACTTGAAAAATTTACGCAAGTACAGTAATGAATTACTTTTACTTCGTTACTGACCACCTCTGGTATTTGTTAATATTGTGAATCAGATTTTTAGATTTCCTGTTTCTTTTTTAATTTTTGTTATAGTTTTATCATTTTTCTAAATTTGTATTCTTTATATATATATATATATATATATGTGTGTATGTATGTCTATAGTTTTATAAAATTTTAGTTTGTTTAGTTTTAGTTATTTTAGCAATTGAAACGAATTAAAATGTTGGCTGAAATGAAATACGTGAGGTTTTTTTGTGTTTTTTGTTTTTCACTTGATGTTCATTTTATTTCATAACATGAGAAATATCACAAAATATTATGATATTTCTGAAGAATGCATTATTTAATAAAAAAAAACATTCAGAACAAATTGGGGAAACACATCTAATTGCAGTTGTTATTATTATTATTACTATTATCATTATTATTTATTTTTTAATCACATAATAAAAATGAAATAAAAATGAAAATAAATTTATATATAAATAAAACAACAAAAATTACTCTACTGTATAACTGTGAAGTATTTAGCAATTAAAATAATAATAATTAGTAGTAGTAATAGTAGTATAAATTAAAATGATTATTATGAAATAAGTTAACAAAAACTAATTATTATTATCAATTGAAATGATTACTATTGTGAAATAATAATTTCAAGAACATTTATATTATTTTTATTATTATAAAATAAAATAATTATGAAATATATAAATCAATCATATAATAATAATATATATATATATATATATATATATATAAAAATATATAGACATATTTAAAATAATTATGCTAAAATATAAAAAAATACAACAACAAAAAGAACAAAAAAACACTAAATACTGTACTTAAAAAATAAATAAATGGCTAAACTAAAACTTAAAATATATATCTAAAAAATTATAATAATGCAAACTGTTAATAAAAACCACAACAGTATCTCATTGATGCTAAAATAATGCTGGTCAGGTGACATTTTAGTAAACCAAACTTCAAAAATATTTAGGCCTTAATTTATATATTTAGGATTTATGTATTTGAATTGCATATAATTTCCATCCATTTGGATTACACAGTTTTTACATAAACTAACTAATAAACCTAATGTGATGCATATTTGTCTATATAGTTTTTATACTTTATTTCATATTTTACATTTTTTGTTATTTTAGTACATAAATTTAAACTAAATGTAAAGTGATAAATGTTTCTAAAGTAATGAAAATATTTTTAATGATTTTCATTTTTGTTTTAGTTTTAGTTAACTGTAATAACCCTGGTTGTCCAATATAAAGATAAACACCATATTTATAATGAAAAAAATCATATTTAATTTTTTATCATATTTTATAATCTATTTAAAAATTTAATATTTATCATATCATATATAATAAAATATCATATTTATTGTTACTACTGTAAAGCCTCGGATCTCCTTCAAACAGTGTAAACAACTTTCAGGATATTTTTTCCTGTATTTTAAAAAAAAAAAAAAACATTTTAATGACAATATATTTATTGAACAATTTAATTTAATTTAATTTAAATCTAAACTTTAATTAAGAATTTCACTGCTGTAATATTTTTCATTTGTTTTACCAGTTTTCATAATGTAGACAGAGAGAGTGCATATGTCTTTGGAATTAATTTATATAATAAAAAGTCTAATAAATCAGTACACTAGATGAGGTAAATATGTATGAGTCCACATTCTATTGATTTGTGGAGAAAGTGCAATAGCTGAAATGCAAAAGTAAATTTCTCAAATGACAACAATCATTAGAATTATAATTTTGAGCAAAAATATTTTTTATCAGTTTAACCATTATACAGCATGACAAAAATGTGACTAAGATTTCATCGACTAAAATGCTGATACATTTCATTGACTTAACCTTGACATGGGCGGCGCTAGGGAGGGGCTAGCAGGTGCTCCAGCACCCCCAAGAAAAAACAAAGCACCCCCATAGCACCCCCATAAAAAATGAAATAAAATAAAAACATTTGACTCATTAAACACATGCATAAATACTGCAATGCAATCACGTGATTTGCAGTCACACGTAATGTCAGCATTTTATTTAAAAAATGGATCGGTTCCTTGTACCAAGTACTATTGGCCTGCCCCGACTAAAGATTTTTCTAGTCAACTATTCGCATGTTTATATTAAATTGATTGTATAATAACCATTTAGGTTATTATTTATGCCTATTATTTAGGCGTATTATTCCGCGCTCAAATGCACGCATAACGCTTGCCGCAAAGCACCGGCTAAAGTAATGATTATGAATGCATCGGGGAAAAATACATTTTACTTATTTATTAATAAACTAGTGCTTTCTCAGACTCACATCTCCACAGTGGACGTGCCTTTAATAGAGAAATGCACCTATACGGACTACATAATCAGAGAAGATTTGTTTTTTTTTATTGTAATTGGTTTTCAAGCTTTCTGCAGATTTATTTATTATGTCTGTGAGCTGGTTCATTGTTGTGACGCGCTCCATTCACAGAGACTGCATGAGACGACAGAAAACACATCCAAAAATGACGGGAGTATAAGCTCTTTCCGCAGGAAAAAATAAATAAATAAAAATAATTGCGTGCGCGCCCATGCAGTAGGCTAAGCGCGATAATACTCCCACATTCCTCATAAACATTTAAAATGCGCCTATATAGTGATTTTATTATTCATATAAAAATAATAATAATAACAACCTGTTTTGGTCATATTTACTATTAATTGCCCAGCTCCCCTGTCATTGATCTAGCCCCCCCTCAGCACCTGCGTTCAACATTCTCTGGCGCCGCCCCTGAACCTTGACTAAACAAAAACAGGACAAGGTTGACTAAATATAAATAAAATGTACATTTGAGCAAGACTAAGACTAGATTAAAAATGGCTGCCAAAATTAATACTGCTGTACGGTTAATTAATAATCTTATTGCTAAAATCAATTGACTAAAACTAGACTAAAATACTTCAGGTTTACTTTGACTAAAACTAGACTAAAATACTTCAGGTTTACTTTGACTAAAACTAGACTAAAATGTTGAGAATTTTAGGCCCGGTTTCACAGACAGGGCTTAGACTAAACCAGGATTAGGCCATAGTTCAATTAGGACATTTGAGTAATTTTTATAAACATGCCATATTAAAAACATTACTGGGCCCGTATTTATCAAGCTTCTCAAAGTGCCATTTTAGTCTTAAGTGCTGAGAATTCATGAAATTTACTCCTACTTTCAAACTTAAGTATAAAAGCAAGTTATCAAATTTCTTAAAGCTAAGAATCACTCTTACTCTCCCAGTTATTTAAGACAGCTGGAGAGGTCTCTCAAGTGGTTAGGAGTTGCCAGTAGGGGCTTGTGATGGTGCTGAAGAGACAGAGATGTGTGTGAATCTTTCAGGAGAGGAATGTCTTTGAAATGTTTGGCGACGAGCAGTTAATCAAACAAGTTACATTTCCTCAGTTATTCAAAACGAGCAAAGAACATTTACATTACCAAACAACATCATAACTGACTTCAGTCTAGCGCGAGTATTATGCGATCTACACTGTATGATGAATAAATCTCTTACCCCTTATTTACACTGCACGCGTCTGCGGCGCGTTACGGCTCCACAGCACCGGAGCTGATCAGCTGCGCCGTGGAAAGTTTCTGAAGCCGCTCTCCGCGCTGCATCACTAAAGATTAAAGTCTATTTTTGACGGATAATAATAATCGTCTCGCTGTCATCAAAGGCATCAGCAACAGTCGATACACTATACTATCATCTATCGGCACCCTAAACTAAGTTGTGATGATGCTTCGTTTCCTTGCCATAATGTGTTCTCTTGAAAAGTCTTTATTGTCAAATGTGTGTTGAATGTAAACTCCTATTAGAAATTCAACCAGTCAATGTGAATTTATCTGAGAATATTCTTAATTAAGGAAATCTATTCAGTGATTGGTCCATGCGTATGTCGTCATCCAAAATCCCGTTTGTGGCACAGCAAAGTGTCGTGAATCATCTCTAAGACTGACACTTAAGATTTAGTCCTACACTTCGCTTAAATTACGTGAGATGATTGATAACTAACTTTTAATCGCAGCTTTGAGCCAAGAATTTTTTTCCACTTAAGTCAATTCTTAGCAGTGTTCTTGAGAGTAATTCTTAGAGGCTTGATAAATACGGGCCCTGGTGTGCATCTTGAGACAAAACAAAGGCACTGATATATTTAAAGATCAATCAATGCAAGTTTATTTCAGGTGAAACAGCTCAGATTTACATTTTAGTCTGGGACTAGGCTTAAGCCTTGTCTGTGAAACCAGGGGTTAGTCGACTAAAACCTGACTAAAACTAAATATGATAAGGTTGACTAAATTTGATAAGACCTAACAAGGACATTTAACACGGGACTAAGACTAAGACTAAAATTGAAAATAGCTGACAATATTAACACTAGTGTGTGTAAAGCAGTATGTGTGTGTTGTGGAGCACACATTTGCACACGTCTTTCTGTCTGTCGTTCTGAGCTCCAGGGGGAAACCAAGATCTTGAAGCTGAAGAACCTGAGACCCAAGGACTACGCCAACTACAGCTGCATCGCCTCCGTCAGGAGCGTCTGCGGCATCGCCGACCGCAAAGTCGTCTTCAGACTCACCAATAAAACCGGTCTGATGTTTTCTCACACTCTCTTAACTTTTAGCTATTTATTCATTATTTATTTATTTATTTATTTCAGTTTTAGTTTTAGTAATTTTAGTAATTTTTTCATTTCCATTATTATTATTTTTTTTTAGTTTAAGCTGTTCATATAATATTTTTATTTATTATTTTACTTTACTTTACTTTACTTTACTTCACTTTACTTTACTTTACTTTACTTTACTTTACTTTACTTTACTTTATTTTATTTTATTTTATTTTTTTATTTTATTTTTTATTTTATTTTATTTTTTTTATAATTTTTTATATTTTATTTTATTTTATTTTATTTTATTTTATTTTATTTATTTATTTATTTTTATTATTATTATTATTTTTTTTTTTTTTATTATTATTTATTTTTATTTTTTTTATTTTACAGAGGCATTTTTTAATAGATTTTTAATAATGAATCCACAGTTCCTTCCAATTCACATGAAACATGTTTTATTCACTCTTTATTTGATGGAAAGTTTTAACATTTTTATTCAAAATTGCACTAAAAATGCAAATTTACAGTGGTCACATTAAAGGAACACTCCACTTTTTTTTGGAAATAGGCTCATTTTACACCTCCCCTAGAGTTAAACAGTTGAGTTTTACCGTTTTTGAGTCCATTCAGCCGATCTCCGGGTCCCGCGGTAGCAGTTTTAGCTTAGCTTAGCATAGATCATTGAATCGGATGAGACCGTTAGCATTCGCAGCAGATGATATTACACAGCGCCTGAAAGTAGTCCCCAGCTATATCATAGGCTACTGAGCTGGGGACTACTTTCAGGTGCTGCGTAATATCACTGCGCCTGCTGCACTCATGGTACGGCAGCAAAGCTCCTTGATTATTACGCCGGAATGAGAGTATAGTTCCTAGACCATATCAGCCTAGAAAATCACAACTTTTCATTTTCCGTCAGTCTTAGTACACGATGTATCTACAGAAGAGTCAAGCTTTAAATAGGAGAAATATCGAAACTCTTTGCTCATTTTTGATGACCAAATGCTAACGGTCTAATCAGATTCAATGATCTATGCTAAGCTAAGCTAAAAGTGATACCGCCAGACATCGTCTGAATGGATTCAAACACGGTAATAAAACTCTACTCTTTACCTCTAGGTGAGGTGTAAAATGAGCCTATTTCCAAAAAAAGTGGAGTGTTCCTTTAATTTTAGTTAAGTTTTAGTAACTCTGTTGTGTGTTTTGCCATTTTTATTAGTTTTTTAATGGCTACATTATTTGTATTTGTTGTTATTAATTAGTTTTAGTTTACTTAGCTTTCTTTATTTTACTACTTCAAATTAAACCGAACGACTGAGAAATGTTGCCTTGGCTAGTAGTTGAAAGTACTTTTTTATTTTATTTTGTTGTATGTTATTTTTTAATTTTACTTTATATAGCTTTATTTCATTTAAAGAGAGCACTTTTAATAGTTTTAGTAGCAAACCGTAGCAGTGACTAATAATAACATATTCTTGATAATATTATGAATTATATATTATTATATATACAGTATATTTTCTGTTTTCACTTTAATTTTAGTTAAAGTTTTAGTAACTTTTGTTGTGTGTTTTCTCATTTTTATTAGTTGTTTATGTCTATATAGTTTTTATTTGTTTTTATTTATTAGTTTTAGTTTACTTAGTTTTATTTATTTTAGTACTTCAAATTAAACCAAACGAAAATTAGAAATATTGTCTTGGCAAGTAGCTGAAATAACTTGTTTATTTTTTATTTTATTATTTTAATCTTATATAGCTTTATTGCAGTTAAAGTTATTTATTGCAGTTATATAGCTTTATTGTGTTTTAATAACAAATATCAGTGACTAAAGGTCAGTAACTAATGATAAACTATTATAATGTCTCTTAAAGTTTCTAATTTTATTTTATTTTTATATTTTCTCTTTTCACTTTTTTAGTTTTATTAACTTTTTTTTTTTTTTTTTTTTTTTTAAATGAATGTCTATATAATTTAGTTTATTTAGATTAATTTTAGTACTTCATTTAATTTCGGTTAACATTTTTTTTTTTAATTATAGTTTTAGTTAAGGATTTATAAAGACATGCACTCTGAGTGCTGGCTGTGTTTCTCAGCTCCGGCCTCCATCAAGCTGCTGGTGGAGGATCCGATCGTGGTGAACCCGGGTCAGACGGTGTCTCTGGTCTGCATCACGACCGGAGGAGAGCCGGCTCCGAGCCTGGCCTGGACCAGCGGCTCCGGATCTCTGCCGGAGAAGAGCCTGATGAAGGAAGGGGTTCTGACGCTTCCAGCCATCGCCTCCGAGGACGCCGGCGTCTACAGCTGCATCGCCAGCAACAACGTGGGAAACCCGGCCAAGAAGTCCACCACCATCATCGTACGAGGTCAGCTCCGCTTTACACTTCATCTGACCATCGGTCTGTGTCAGGGAATCATACACATCACTAATGATTCATTTGGGAATCGTTCTTTAGCCATGAATCATACACATCACTTATGATTCATTTAGGAATCGTTCGGTATGTTTCACTGAATCATACGCATCACTAATGATTCATTTGGGAATCGTTCTTTAGCCAGTTTGTGTCAGTGAATCATGCACATCACTAATGATTCATTTGAGAATCGTTCTGTTTGTGTCACTGAATCATACGAATCACTAATGATTCATTTGGGAATCGTTCTGTTTGTGTCATTGAATCATACGAATCACTAATGATTCATTTGGGAATCGTTCTGTTTGTGTCATTGAATCATACGAATCACTAATGATTCATTTGGGAATCGTTCTGTTTGTGTCACTGAATCATACGAATCACTAATGATTCATTTGGGAATCGTTCTGTTTGTGTCACTGAATCATACGCATCACTAATGATTCATTTGGGAATCGTTCTTTAGCCAGTTTGTGTCAGTGAATCACGCACATCACTAATGATTCATTTGAGAATCGTTCTGTTTGTGTCACTGAATCATACGAATCACTAATGATTCATTTGGGAATCGTTCTGTTTGTGTCACTGAATCATACGAATCACTAATGATTCATTTGGGAATCGTTCTGTTTGTGTCACTGAATCATGCACATCACTAATGATTCATTTAGGAATCGTTCTGTTTGTGTCACTGAATCATGCACATCACTAATGATTCATTTAGGAATCGTTCTGTTTGTGTCACTGAATCATACGAATCACTAATGATTCATTGGGAATCGTTCTTTAGCGGTTCGTGTCAATGAATAATACAAGCATCACTAATAATTCATTTGGAATCGTTATAATTCATTTCGTGTTAGTGAATCACCACTTCACTAATGATTCATTCTGGAATCGATTCTGATTGTGTCACTGAATCATCACACACATCACTAATGATTCATTTAGGAATCGTTCTGTTTGTGTCACTGAATCATACGAATCACTAATGATTCATTTAGGAATCGTTCTGTTTGTGTCACTGAATCATACGAATCACTAATGATTCATTTGAGGAATCGTTCTGTTTGTGTCACTGAATCATACGACATCACTAATGATTCATTTGGGAATCGTTCTGTTTGTGTCACTGAATCATACGAATCACTAATGATTCATTTAGGAATCGTTCTGTTTGTGTCACTGAATCATACGAATCACTAATGATTCATTTGGGAATCGTTCTGTTTGTGTCACTGAATCATACGCATCACTAATGATTCATTTGGGAATCGTTCTTTAGCCAGCTCGTGTTAGTGAATCACGCACATCACTAATGATTCATTTGGGAATCGTTCTGTTTGTGTCACTGAATCATACGCATCACTAATGATTCATTTGGGAATCGTTCTGTTTGTGTCACTGAATCATACGAATCACTAATGATTCATTTGGGAATCGTTCTGTTTGTGTCACTGAATCATACGCATCACTAATGATTCATAATCGTTCTGTTGTGTGTCACTGAATCATACGCATCACTAGATTGAACGTTCTGTTTGCTGAATCTGTTCATTAGTTCAGTCGTCGTGTGTAGTGAATCACGCACATCACTTAATGATTCATTTGCTCTGAGTTTGTGCTAACTGAATCTGTTCAATCAAACAAAAGCTCTTCATTGATTGGTGTGAATTTCTGAGCAGCATGCACATTGAACGATCTCTGTTTGCTGCTACTGAACTCTCAGTTGATTCAGTTCAGTCCGTGTGTTCGCAGTCTGATGTTAACAGGAGTCGATAAGTTAAATGGCTAATTGCTCTGAATTGTGAAGCTGAATGCTCGATTCCTCGTAGGCTCTTTCGGTCTGTTAGCGTGTGCACATGTCAAGATCATGATTATCATCTCCATTACAGCGAAGTCATGTTGATTACAGTGAGACATTACAGAAACAATCATCATTGGACGAATATTCAGCCCTTGTTTGCACCACCAATATATCTATTTTGAAATACATTTATTTCATGAAATAAAAATCCATAATGATTATAATTAATTACTTTAATGATAAATTAAATATGCATAACTCTCATACCTGTTGACTTTGGTTATAATCGTGGCACATTAAAAGTCAGATTAATGTATTATTATGCACCAAATTACTCAATGAATGTTCATGTGCAGTGAATCTCATGCAGATCATGGCCTGAAGACAAATATAAGCAATCATATTTTGTACAAATGAATATGAAGCCTACTTTTAGGACCGTTACACATATGATATTAGATCATTATTATTACATAGTGACATTTATTTTCATGACAATTAAATATTTTCTCTCCAGAATTCATTGTTATATTCTCAAATTACTTTAATGCATAAATAAAAAATAATAAAATAGAATGAAAACATGAATGAATAATGTTAAATAAAAAATACAGTAGCAAAAAAAGTACAGTATTTATAGTATAATTTAATACGCAAAAATATCACTCTGAAATTTTCATGTCATATTTCACTGCAATCATACGAAAAAATATAAACAGTCATATTTTGTGCAAATAAAATGAAGCCTACTTTTATGACCGTTAATGATTATGATGATTAGGATCATTAGAATTATTGAATTAATAAATTATAAAAAAGATTTATAAATAAATATTGTTATATTGAAATATATTTATATAGTAATTACAAATTAAGTTTTATTAGAATTTGTTCAAATAAATAAATAATAAATAAAGAAATTTTAATATATTTATATAAAATTATAAATTAAGTTTTTAGCAGAAATTGTTGTACTGGACAAAAATATGACTGTAGAATTTTTAAGGTCATATTTCACTGCAAAATCATTAAAAACAAACAAAACAAAAAATAATCAATCATATTTTGTGCAAAGGAAAATAAAACCGTTTTAGAATTATGATTATCGAATTATTGAATTCATTAATAATATAAAATGCATAAATAAATATTGTTATATATTAACATATTTCTATATCATTGCAAATGGAGTTTTCATTAGAATTTGTAAAAATATTAAATATTATAAAATCTAAAAAATATAAATATCAAATAAAAAAATCTATATTTTTTTATAATTATAAACAAAGTTTTTAGTAGAATTTGTTGTACTGCTCAAAAATATGACAAATCAGGCCATATTTCTATGCAAAATTACAAGAAAGGTATTTTTGCAAAGAAAATCAAGCCTGTTTTTAGTTGTTGTTGTTTTTTCTCGCATAGTGATATTTATCTTCATTCATTTGTATTAATTTCCCATTATATAATTAAATACATACATACATAAATACGCTTTATTTGATCATTTCCTGTACTGTAAAAACACAGATCACAGTGTAAGATTGTAATTTGTACTCTTCTGCACCCAGTGCTTAGTGAACAGCTGATAACAGAGTAATCTAGGCTGTAGATGTTTGTGGTTTCTGGCTGTGAACACTCATCGGTCAGCAGCGTCGCTCACTAACGAGTGCACACACAGATGCGTGTGTTTGTCACACTAGTCCTTGAGAAGCCCTCGTCGGGCGGCGTCTGTGTTCAGCAGATGGAGGCTTTACTCCACAGACTGCCATGGCTTACGCTTTGGCCTGTTCCTCCAGTATCCCAGCATGCTCTTGGCACGCCGGCGGCCCTCCTTCATGATCCTGCTCTGGATTAAAGGATCCGCTCTGCTTTCCAAAAGTGGGTCAGTTTGCAGCGTTTGGCCGACACAGAGCTCTTCTTCTCCTCTGTTTTCCTCCGGGGCTCTATATCATAACGTGGCTTTTACAGATCTGCTGCGTTCACACTTCAACCACCCTCTGTTTACAATTATCCACCGATATCACGTGTGTGTGTGTGTGGTGTGTGTGTGTGTGTGTGTGTGTGTGTGTGTGTGTGTGCGTATGTGTGTGTGTGTGTGTGTGTGTGTGTGTGTGTGTGTGTGTGTGTGTGTGTGTGTGTGTGTGTTGTGGTGTGTTTGGTGCTGTAGTGTGTGTGAGTTTTACCGTTTTTGAGTCCATTCAGCCGATCTCCGGGTCCCGCGGTAGCAGTTTTAGCTTAGCTTAGCATAGATCATTGAATCGGATGAGACCGTTAGCATTCGCAGCAGATGATATTACACAGCGCCTGAAAGTAGTCCCCAGCTATAATATAGGCTACTGAGCTGGGGACTACTTTCAGGTGCTGCGTAATATCACTGCATCTGCTGCACTCATGGTACGGCAGCAAAGCTCCTTGATTATTACGCCGGAATGAGAGTATAGTTCCTAGCCATATCAGCCTAGAAAATCACAACTTTTCATTTTCCGTCAGTCTTAGTACACGATGTATCTACAGAAGAGTCAAGCTTTAAATAGGAGAAATATCGAAACTCTTTGCTCATTTTTGATGACCAAATGCTAACGGTCTAATCAGATTCAATGATCTATGCTAAGCTAAGCTAAAAGTGATACCGCCAGACATCGTCTGAATGGACTCAAACACGGTAAAACTCTACTCTTTACCTCTAGGTGAGGTGTAAAATGAGCCTATTTCCAAAAAAAGTGGAGTGTTCCTTTAATTTTAGTTAAGTTTTAGTAACTCTGTTGTGTGTTTTGCCATTTTTATTAGTTTTTTAATGGCTACATTATTTGTATTTGTTGTTATTAATTAGTTTTAGTTTACTTAGCTTTCTTTATTTTACTACTTCAAATTAAACCGAACGACTGAGAAATGTTGCCTTGGCTAGTAGTTGAAAGTACTTTTTTATTTTATTTTGTTGTATGTTATTTTTTAATTTTACTTTATATAGCTTTATTTCATTTAAAGAGAGCACTTTTAATAGTTTTAGTAGCAAACCGTAGCAGTGACTAATAATAACATATTCTTGATAATATTATGAATTATATATTATTATATATACAGTATATTTTCTGTTTTCACTTTAATTTTAGTTAAAGTTTTAGTAACTTTTGTTGTGTGTTTTCTCATTTTTATTAGTTTATGTCTATATAGTTTTTATTTGTTTTTATTTATTAGTTTTAGTTTACTTAGTTTTATTTATTTTAGTACTTCAAATTAAACCAAACGAAAATTAGAAATATTGTCTTGGCAAGTAGCTGAAATATCTTGTTTATTTATTTTTTTATTATTTTAATCTTATATAGCTTTATTGCAGTTAAAGTTATTTATTGCAGTTATATAGCTTTATTGTGTTTTAATAACAAATATCAGTGACTAAAGGTCAGTAACTAATGATAAAATATTATAATGTCTCTTAAAGTTTCTAATTTTATTTTATTTTTATATTTTCTCTTTTCACTTTTTTAGTTTTATTAACTTTTTTTTTTTTTTTTTTTTTTTTTTTTAAATGAATGTCTATATAATTTAGTTTATTTAGATTAATTTTAGTACTTCATTTAATTTCGGTTAACATTTTTTTTTTTAATTATAGTTTTAGTTAAGGATTTATAAAGACATGCACTCTGAGTGCTGGCTGTGTTTCTCAGCTCCGGCCTCCATCAAGCTGCTGGTGGAGGATCCGATCGTGGTGAACCCGGGTCAGACGGTGTCTCTGGTCTGCATCACGACCGGAGGAGAGCCGGCTCCGAGCCTGGCCTGGACCAGCGGCTCCGGATCTCTGCCGGAGAAGAGCCTGATGAAGGAAGGGGTTCTGACGCTTCCAGCCATCGCCTCCGAGGACGCCGGCGTCTACAGCTGCATCGCCAGCAACAACGTGGGAAACCCGGCCAAGAAGTCCACCACCATCATCGTACGAGGTCAGCTCCGCTTTACACTTCATCTGACCATCGGTCTGTGTCAGGGAATCATACACATCACTTATGATTCATTTGGGAATCGTTCTTTAGCCAGTTTGTGTCAGTGAATCACGCACATCACTTATGATTCATTTGAGAATCGTTCTGTTTGTGTCACTGAATCATACGCATCACTAATGATTCATTTGGGAATCGTTCTTTAGCCAGTTTGTGTCAGTGAATCACGCACATCACTTATGATTCATTTGAGAATCGTTCTGTTTGTGTCACTGAATCATACGAATCACTAATGATTCATTTGGGAATTGTTCTGTTTGTGTCACTGAATCATACGAATCACTAATGATTCATTTGGGAATCGTTCTGTTTGTGTCACTGAATCATACGAATCACTAATGATTCATTTGGGAATCGTTCTGTTTGTGTCACTGAATCATACGAATCACTAATGATTCATTTAGGAATCGTTCTGTTTGTGTCACTGAATCATACGCATCACTAATGATTCATTTAGGAATCGTTCTGTTTGTGTCACTGAATCATACGCATCACTAATGATTCATTTGGGAATCGTTCTGTTTGTGTCACTGAATCATACGCATCACTAATGATTCATTTAGGAATCGTTCTGTTTGTGTCACTGAATCATACGCATCACTAATGATTCATTTAGGAATCGTTCTGTTTGTGTCACTGAATCATACGAATCACTAATGATTCATTTGGGAATCGTTCTGTTTGTGTCACTGAATCATACGCATCACTAATGATTCATTTGGGAATCGTTCTGTTTATGTTAGTGAATCATACGCATCACTAATGATTCATAATCGTTCTTTAGCCGGTTCGTGTTAATGAATCATACAAACCACTTATAATTCATTAATTTATAATTCATTTCATCGTTGGAACCACTTCACAAATCATTCTGAATGATTCATTTGCGAATCATTCTTTTTCGTCAGTTTCTATTAATGAATTGTTCACCACTTATGATTCATTTGTGAGTTTGTGCTAATGAATCGTTCAATCAAACAAAAGCTCCATTGATTGGTGTGATTTCTGAGCAGCAGCAGATTGAACGCTCTCTGTTTGCTGCTCTGTTCAGTTGTTCAGTCGTCCGTGTGTGCGTCTGATGTTCAGGAGTGATGTTAAATGGCTTTTGCTCTGAATTGTGAAGCTGATGCTGTTCCTCGAGGCTCTTTCGGTCTGTTAGCGTGTGAATGTAGATCAGATTCATCTCCATTACAGCGAATCATTATTACAGGGACATTACAGAAACTCTCAGGACACTTTCAGCCCTTGTTTCACCCCAAAATCTATTTTGAAAAAAAAAAAAAATCCATAAATTAAATTAATTATTTAAATAAATTAAATTGCATAACTCTCATACCTTTGCCTTTGGTTTTTGGCACATTACAAGCGAAATGATTATTATGCACCATTACAATGAAGTCATGTGGGTGAATCTCATGAGACATGGCCTGAAGACAAAAAAGCAATCATATTTTGTACAAAGAATATTAAGCCTATTTTTAGGACCACACAATATATTTTTTTTTACATAGTGACATTTATTTTCATGACAATTAAATATTTTCTCTCCAGATTCTTGTTATATTCTCATTACTTTAATGCATAAATAAAACTAATAAAATAGAATGAAAACATGAATGAATAATGTTAAATAAAAAATACAGTAGCAAAAAAAGTACAGTATTTATAGTATAATTAATACCAAAAATATCACTCTGAAATTTTCATGTCATATTTCACTGCAATCATACGAAAAAATATAAACAGTCATATTTTGTGCAAATAAAATGAAGCCTACTTTTATGACCGTTAATGATTATGATGATTAGGATCATTAGAATTATTGAATTAATAAATTATAAAAAAGATTTATAAATAAATATTGTTATATTGAAATATATTTATATAGTAATTACAAATTAAGTTTTATTAGAATTTGTTCAAATAAATAAATAATAAATAAAGAAATTTTAATATATTTATATAAAATTATAAATTAAGTTTTTAGCAGAAATTGTTGTACTGGACAAAAATATGACTGTAGAATTTTTAAGGTCATATTTCACTGCAAAATCATTAAAAACAAACAAAACAAAAAAATAATCATTTTCTTGTGCAAAGGAAAATAAAAACATTTTAGAATTCTGATTATCGAATTATTGAATTCATTAATAATATAAAATGCATAAATAAATATTGTTATATATTAACATATTTCTATATCATTGCAAATGGAGTTTTCATTAGAATTTGTAAAAATATTAAATATTATAAAATCTAAAAAATATCAAATAAAAAAAGCTATATTTTTTTATAATTATAAACAAAGTTTTTAGTAGAATTTGTTGTACTGCTCAAAAATATGACAAATCAGGCCATATTTCTATGCAAAATTACAAGAAAGGTATTTTTGCAAAGAAAATCAAGCCTGTTTTTAGTTGTTGTTGTTTTTTCTCGCATAGTGATATTTATCTTCATTCATTTGTATTAATTTCCCATTATATAATTAAATACATACATACATAAATATGCTTTATTTGATCATTTCCTGTACTGTAAAAACAAAGATCACAGTGTAAGATTGTAATTTGTACTCTTCTGCACCCAGTGCTTAGTGAACAGCTGATAACAGAGTAATCTAGGCTGTAGATGTTTGTGGTTTCTGGCTGTGAACACTCATCGGTCAGCAGCGTCGCTCACTAACGAGTGCACACACAGACACGCGTGTGTTTGTCACACTAGTCCTTGAGAAGCCCTCGTCAGGCGGCGTCTGTGTTCAGCAGATGGAGGCTTTACTCCACAGACTGCCATGGCTTACGCTTTGGCCTGTTCCTCCAGTATCCCAGCATGCTCTTGGCACGCCGGCGGCCCTCCTTCATGATCCTGCTCTGGATTAAAGGATCCGCTCTGCTTTCCAAAAGTGGGTCAGTTTGCAGCGTTTGGCCGACACAGAGCTCTTCTTCTCCTCTGTTTTCCTCCGGGGCTCTATATCATAACGTGGCTTTTACAGATCTGCTGCGTTCACACTTCAACCACCCTCTGTTTACAATTATCCACTGATATCACGTGTGTGTGTGTGTCTCTGTGTGTGTGTGTGTGTGTGTGTGTGTGTGTGTGGGTGTGTGTGTGTGTGTCTCTGTGTGTGTGTGTGTGTGTGTGCGTCTCTGTGTGTGTCTCTGTGTGTGTGTGTGTGTGTGTGTGTCAGGTGAATCTCTGTGGGAACGGTTCCTCCTCAGGTGCGTCTCCTTGAGTAAAGTCACAGCTCAGGTAGAGCTCCATCTGTCCCGTCACACACTCGTTATGATCGGCCTCGTTACACACGACAAGGACAGTCACGCGACCGCAGATGATAAGTCAGCCAGAGAAACTCTTTCACAGGTCAAATCATACTAAATATCCACGTTATAGTGATTAATAAACGCTCCACAGTCACATGCGTCTCCGAGACACTCGGATGGTGATGTGAACACAAAGCACTCTGACTCGTGTTCTTATATTAAAGCATTGTGTTTAAAACAAGTGCAGCTGAACACACGTGATCCACGACTGTGATAGTTGTTATAGGTTTATATTTTTGTTTTAAAAAAAAAAAAAAAAAATTTATAGATTAATTTTTTTATTTAGTTTAATATATGCTTTATATTAAATTAATGTTTGCAGCTAAGTTTTTTTTTTTTTTTTTTTTCATTGTTAGATTTTTATTTTATTATTTATTTTATTTTACTTTATCACTTAAAAAGGTTCATATTTCTCAGCACAGTCCGTTGTTATTGTTCTCTGGTCATATTTTTATATTTAATGCA
Organism: Aspiorhynchus laticeps; assembly: GCA_023376895.1. NCBI lineage: Eukaryota > Metazoa > Chordata > Actinopteri > Cypriniformes > Cyprinidae > Aspiorhynchus > Aspiorhynchus laticeps. The sequence goes on from CM041802.1 coordinate 43,721,910, forward strand.
GGCCGTTTGTAAAGGTTTCAGATTTTATAACACACGATATTGAAAATATATATCTTACTTTCCGTTTATCCCAGTTTTGTTTTTATTTTTAGTTCAGCTAACAAAAATGTTTTAATTTAGTCTGTATTTTTATTTTAGTTAATAAAGAGAATATTTTTATTATAATTTCAGTTAAATGAAAATATTTTAATTTCACTTTTATTTTTTATTTTTATTTCAGTTAACAAAAAGGTCTTAGTTCAATTTTAGTTTTTATTCTTTAATAAAAGTATTTAACTTTAACTGTTATTTCAATTAAAAAAGACGTTTTATATTTATTTTTAGTTGTTTTTTTTATTTTGATTAACAACAAACATTTAATTTAGTTTTATTTTTATATTTTATTTTTCAGTTAATGAAAAGGTTTTAATTCAGTTTTTTTAATTAATTTAGTGTTGCTCATTATTATTTATTATTCATCATCGTTTTTTATTTATTTATATAATTTATTATATATTAGTTTTTTACCTAATTGACATAAAATAATAATAAATAGTTTATTAAAATTAAAATATGTATTTTTAATATAAAATAAAAATATTTTAATATAAAATATTTTATAATATTCATAATATTTTATAGTATTTCCATAATTTATATCAATAATAATGAAAGCAATAATAAAAAAAATATTTAACATTTAAATATAAAATAATATAAAATAATTTAATGTAAATGATTAACAGTATTATAGTGAAGCAGCTCTCTATCTGGACTCATTTTGTCAAGGTTGTTCTGTTGGAACAATATGCATCAGTCTTTGCTGATGGAACGATGTTTTGTTCTATTTATATCCACACAATATAGAGTGTTGTGTTGAATTATGTGAGTTCTTAAAGGCATACAGCAGGTATAGATCTAGACAGCGTCTGCAGCTGGAAACACGTTTCATTGAGTGTATGTGAGATCTGTTATGCGGCTCGTCACACGGTGGATCCTGTAATAAATAATAATGTTCGCTCATAAGTTTATTCCATGAATGTCTGACACGAGCTGCGCTGTAGCTCTACAACATGACCATGAAAGACTCTTCATTTTGAGCTCCAGTGGTGAATATATATAGGACAGTTGGACAGTTTAGTGATATTTTCTTTCTTTTTTTCATTCATTTTTCTTGACTATATTATAAAATTTTCTTCATCACAAAGTAAGGCATTAGAAATACTAACATGATGTATAAGTACTTAATTATACATTTTAATAATGTGTGTGTGTGTGTGTATAATTATTTTTAATTGTTTAAATAATAAATTATTACTTTTATTTATCAAGGATGCATTAAATTAATAAAAAAGAATGACAGTAAAAATGCTGGATTTTGTAACCTTTTCATTAATTAATAAAAAAAACTGCATTCATATATAAGTACCACAAATGAAAAAGTACAAATGGAGCAAATTAAAAAAATATTTTCATTTATCAAGGATGCATTAAATTGATCCAACATGACTATAAATACATTTAGAATTTTACAAAAGTTAAATATATATATATATACATATATATATATTTTTTTTTTTTTTTAAAGTATATATTTATAAAATGTCACAGTGCAAATAAATAAATAATGGTCATAAAAAAAATATTTTCTAGAATTTTACAAAAGTAAAAAATACAAAAAAAAATATATTTTAAGTATATATTTATTAAATGTCACAATGCAAATAAGCAAATGAATGAACGAATGAACGAATGAATGAACGAACGAACGAACGAACAAACGAACGAATGAATGAATGAATGAATAAACGAACGAACGAACGAACGGACGAATTAATGAATTGATGAATGAATGAATGAACGAACGAACGAACGAACGAATGAATGAACGAATGAACGAATGAACGAATGAATGAATGAATTAATAAATGAATGAATGAATAAACGAACGAACGAACGAACGATCGAACGAACGAATGAATGAATGAATAAATTAATGAATGAACGAACGAACGCATGAATGAATAAATTAATGAATGAACGAATGAACGAATGAATGAATAAATTAATGAATGAACAAATGAATGAACGAACGAACAAATGAATGAATGAACGAACAAACGAATGAACGAACGAACGAATGAATGAATGAACGAACGAACGAATGAACGAACGAATGAATGAATGAATGAATGAACGAACAAACGAATGAACGCACGAACGAACGAATGAATGAATGAATGAACGAACGAACGAACGAATGAATGAATGAACGAACGAACGAACGAACAAATGAATGAATGAATGAACGAACTAAAAAAAATTCTCTGCTAAATCAAGCAGTAATTGAATTTTTTGGCTGTGAAATGTGCTCCATACAGGTTCTTGTGAGTTTCACACATGTTGTTTTTCTCATTGGTGATACTGTGAGTTTGAAGCTGTAGTTCTTGAGTATGATCTGCATTATTGAGGCCGAGTGAGCTGCATTAGCTGAGTCATTCTCATCAGGAGCGTCTGCTCTTATCTGCTCTGGAAGCGTTCAATCATCAGTAATGCGTCTGTGTTTGTGAAGGATCGTCCTTGTGTCCCGCTGTGTTAAACCCCACGCCTCGATGGGAAAGCTGTGTTCGTGCGCCGCGTCTCATGGAAGTGTAACGCGCTTGGCTTGTGTTTGTGATGGTGTAACGACTCTTTGTAGTGCAGTGCACTATCTAGTGTGTGTTTTTCATTCCACAAAAGCTTCTTTACACTGGAAAAAGTTCTTTAGATTATTAAAATGTTCTTCACACAAAGAAAAAATGTTTTTTTTTTTTTAAGAACTGTTCACTGAAAAGTTCTTTGGGGAACCAAAACTGGTTCTTCTATGGCATTGCTGTGAAAAGCCCCTTATGGATCCTTTATTGTTAAGTGTGTATTTTTGCTCTGCCGGTGAAAACAGATCCAAATAAAACCACAGCAGAATGAACTGTTTTGTGCGTCTGTGAGTCATTCACAAACGATTCGTTTATTGCACCTGTCACAAGACAAATGAACGAAAGACTTCGGAGGTGAGCCAATCCATGTGCTTTGGATTCATTATAATGATTTTCTAATTTCAAACGTGATTAAATATTGTATGTGAATGCGTATGGGGAATTTGGCTATTAAAAAAAGTAAAACATTTAACTGTTAAAATTAATGAAATGACTGAACAAGAACCAACAAGAGAGTCAGCAACTCACTGAAGTGGTGTTTCTAAATGTGTAATTGAATTGGTTGATTGAATGATTCAATGACTCCTTCTTAAAAAAGGTCCTGAATGAATGCAGGGTTGTAGAATTAATCATTTGAGTGAATGATTCAATGACTTACTCGATTTGCTCCTGAATAGATCAGACTCAGAATCAGATATCAGATGATTTGAGTGAATGATTTGAGTTTGAGTGAAGAAATCATTTGAGCAAATAATTCAAAGAATCACTCATTTTGTTGCTGAACAGTGTGTTTGAGTAAATCAGTTGCGTGAATGATTCAGTGAATCACTCGTTTCATTGCTGAAAGGATCAGCATGTTTAAATGAATCATTTGTGTGAATGACTCAAAGAATCACTCATTTCCTTACTGAATGTATCAGCGTGTTTGAATGAATCGTTTGTAAGCTTTATTTTTAAGGGCTGGTGAGTCAGTTGTTTTACGATTGAGTTTCTGTGTTTGCTCAGCGCTGAAGAAGGGCCGCTTCTGGATCACTCCGGACCCGTACCACAACGACGACAACATCCAGATCGGCCGTGAGGTGAAGATCTCGTGTCAGGTGGAGGCCACTCCGCCCGAGGAGCTGCAGTTCAGCTGGCTGAAGAACGGCCGGGCGTTACGCAGCTCCGAGCGCATGGTCATCACGCAGACCGACCCCGACATCTCACCAGCAACCACCAACCTCGACATCATCGACCTCAAGTTCACCGACTTCGGAACCTACACCTGTGTAGCAGCGCTCAGAGGAGGAGCCATCCCCGAGATCAGCATCGACGTCAACATCTCCTCCACCACTGGTGAGTCTCACTCACGCACACGCACACACACACACACACACACACATACTTTTTTTCTTACCTTTATTTATATAGTGCTTTTAACAATACAGATTGTGTCAACGGAGCTTTACAGTATCAAATAGGAAATAGTGTGTCAATAATGCAGAAGGACAATAATAAACACTCAATTTTCAGTTAAAGGCAGTTAGTTCATCATTGAATTCATCATCCAGCTCAGTTCAGTTCTAATAGTATCTGTGCAATCAAGTCGACGATATCGCTGGAAATTAAGTGTCCCCAACTAAGCAAGCCAGAGGAACCCAAACTCCATCGGTGAAAGAATGGAGAAAAAAAACCTTGGGAGAAACCAGGCTCAGTCGGGGGCCAGTTCTCCTCTGACCAGACGAATCCAGCTGTTCGTTCCATGCTGCAGCAAAGTCAGATTGTGCAGAGGACTCATCTGGTTCCCGAGGTCTTGTCCCGATGGCCGTCTAGGTGACGAGGTCTTCACTGGGGATCTGTCTCTGGAGCTCGTCTAGTTGTCCTGATCTCCGCTGACATTCAGGGCTGTAGAGGTCATCTCTAGGTGCTGAGCCACCATCTGGGCTGGATACGGACTGGATCTGGTGGCTCCGGTGACCTCGGAATAAGAAAGAAACAGACTAATATTAGCATAGATGCCATTCTTCTCACGATGTAACAAGTACATTGGGTGTTATGGGAAGTGTTCCCGGTTCCGGTTGATCTAATTAATGCAGCCTAACAATCCTTTAACGGATTTGAATAATAGAAGTGTATTAGTGTGTTATGTGTACGCCAGGTTAAAGAGATGGGTCTTTAATCTAGATTTAAACTGACAGAGTGTGTCTGCCTCCCGAACAGTGTTAGGTAGATTGTTTCAGAGTTTGGGAGCTAAATAGGAAAAGGATCTGCCGCCCGCAGTTGATTTTGATATTCTAGGTATTATCAAATGAGTTTTGAGAACGCAGCGGACGTGAAGGACTATAATGCGATAAGAGCTTGCTTAAGTACTGAGGTGCTAAACCATTCAGGGCTTTATAAGTAATTAACAAGATTTTAAAATCTATACGATGTTTAGTAGGGAGCCAGTGCAGTGTTGACAGAACCGGGCTAATGTGCTCATACTTCCTGGTTCTAGTAAGAACTCTAGCTGCTGCATTTTGAACCATCTGTAATTTGTTTATTAAGCGTGCAGAACAACCACCCAATAAACCATTACAATAATCTAACCTTGAGGTCATAAACGCATGAATTAACGTTTCTGCATTTGACATTGAGAGCATAGGTCACAATTTAGATATGTTTTTTAGATGGAAAAATGCAGTTCTACAAATGCTAGAAACGTGGCTGTCAAAGGAAAGATTACTATCAAATAGCACACCTAGGTTCCTGACTGATGACGAAGAATTGACAGAGCAGCCATCAAGTTTTAGACAGTGTTCTAGGTTATTACATGTGGAGGTTTTATGTCCGATAATTAACACCTCTGTTTTTTCAGAATTTAGCAGTAAGAAATTACTCGTCATCCAGTTTTTTATATCGACTATGCATTCCATTAGTTTCTCAATTTGGTGTGTTTCACCAGGCCGTGAAGAAATATAGAGCTGAGTGTCATCAGCATAACAGTGAAAGCTAACCACGTGTTTCCTAATGATATTTCCCAAGGGTAACATATAAAGCGTGAAAAGTAACGGCCCTAGTACTGAGCCTTGAGGAACTCCATACTGCACTTGTGATCGATATGATACCTCTTCATTCACTGCTACGAATTGATGGCGGTCAGATAAGTACGATTCAAACTATGCTAATGCACTTCCACTAATGCCAACAAAGTTTTCTAGTCTATTCAAAAGAATGTTGTGATCGATAGTGTCGAACGCAGCGCTAAGATCCAGTAGAACTAATAGAGAGATACAACCACGATCAGATGATAAGAGCAGATCATTAGTAACTCTAATGAGAGCAGTCTCAGTGCTATGATACGGTCTAAATCCTGACTGGAAATCCTCACAGATATCATTTTTCTCTAAGAAGGAATATAATTGTGAGGATACTACTTTCTAGTATCTTTGACAGAAAAGGGAGATTCGAGATCGGTCTGTAATTAACTAGATCTTTGGGGTCAAGTTGTGGTTTTTTAATGAGAGGCTTAATAACAGCCAGTTTGAAGGTTTTGGGACATATCCTAATGACAATGACGAATTAATAATAGTCAGAAGAGGATCTATGACTTCTGGAAGCACCTCTTTTAGTAGTTTAGATGTAAACTACTAACAATTTTTAATTATTTATTTGTTTAAAATTGTTTTATATTTCTTTATTCATTGGGTCATCAATTCATTATAATATCACTTATTTACTTACAATTCAAATTATATTTTATATTGATTTGTTTATTTTCATTCATTTATAAAAACTATTCATTAATTATTTTTTATATTTATTCAAAAATGTATTTTATTTATATTTATATAATTAAATCCAGTTTATTTATTGTATTTGCATTTATTTAAAATTGTTTTACATTTATTTGTTCATTCATTTATTTATCGATTATTTATTTATTTATTTATTTATTATTAAAAAACTAGAACAAACATTCATTTTAATATTTTATATTTATTTGTTTATTTTCATAAATTTTTAAAATCTATTAATTAATTATTTTTATATTTATTCATCATATAGATTAAAATATATGTTATTTCAAATTAAATCCAGTTTATTTATTTTATTTGTATTTATTTAAAATTATTTGTTTACTCATTTATTTATTGATTATTTATAATAAAAATTTACTTTATATTTATTTGTTTATTTTTGTTCATTTGTTGAAAAGTGAATTTACTTATTTATTTATTTACTTATATATATATATATATATATATATATATATATATATATATATATATATATATATATTTTTTTTTATTTTTATTTTTTTATTTTTTTTGTGATCACAAATACTTTCAGCATTAATAGAGCAAGCTGGTCATCATAACTCAGAGAGTGAGCAGCATGATCTGAGAATATCAGAAAGCTGACCTTGACTTCAGGTGTGACTCTCATTCATTATGCTCTTCTTTAGCCGCTTGCAGTTAATTGCATTGATTAGCTTCTCTCTGCATTAAACACTGACTCCTGCATCGTTAGCAGAAGATCTCTGATAATCTGAGCGCTGTCCATCACACCTGTATGTTCGTTCCCTCGTTAGTGCTTGGTTTGGAGGTGAATGTAAGTGTTCATCATAGTGTGCACTTACTGCCGTCAGAGCGGAAGAACAAGAGTGTCGTTAACTCTGATCAAAGCCTCTGTTTAATTACAGGCGCTGTAGTAGAGAGTCTCTTATATTAATGCATCTCAGCTTCTCTGAGAGCAGCACTGAGCTCGATTTGTGTGCTTTTGTTGTGTTGCAGAACTATAGGAAGATGATGGGCTTTATATATATGTATTTTTTTAGTTTTTTTTGGGGGGGGGGTGCACAGTATATTGGTTTGCATATGGATTTTTGCATTGTTAGTCTGATTTAGGGCTGGCTGATATATCAGATATTTATTTCGTCTTATCTTGTTCATTTGGTGATTAAGACACAGGACTAGTCGATGAGCTGGAAATCTGGTGTTCAGAATCAAGATATTACATTTTGCTGAAAGATGATCTTGTTAATAAGAACAGAAATTAAGAGGGAAACTGAGTAAATTTAGTTCATGTTCGATAGTCTGCCTGAACGTCTATATGGGTGCATCTAATTTAATTATTCATTCATAATCACTTTCTTTCTTTCTTTCTTTTCTGTCTTTCTTTCAAAATATTATTTTATTTTATTTATTTATGATTTAATGTTTAATTTATATTTATGATATAATGTATTTTATTTATTTATAATGAAATGTTATATATATATATATAATTAATTAATTTAGTTGTATAATTAAATGTTGTTTGTTTATAATTTAATTTATAAATCTATTTTAAATATAATTTCATATCTGTTTTGTGACATTTGTTTATAATATTATACATTTAAGTAATTTATTTAAATATAATTATGTATTAAAGTAATTTATTTATAATTCATTTTTATTTAATTTTTTTATGCATTCATTTATAATAGAGATTATTTATTCATTTCATTTAATGTTCTAATTTTAATTATTTATTTTAGTTTTCTAAAGACCACAGCAGTGCTCAGTTTTGTGACGTTTGTTTGTTTCTAAATAATTTATTATTTATAAATTGTTTTATTTATTTTTTATTCATTTGTTTATAGTAGATATTTATTTATTTATTTATTTATTTGTGAAAATAATTGATTTATCAAATTTTTTTATTTTATATTTATTTTTTAATTCATTTATAGTAGTATTTATTTATTTGTTTGTTAGTTTGTTTATGTTTTCTAAGTACCACAGCATTATATCAGTTTTGTGATGTTTATTTGTTTCTAAATAATTAATTTTATAAATTATTTTCTATTTATTTTTTATTCATTTATTTATAGTAGACATTTATTTATTTATTTATTTATTTGTATGTTTGTTTATGTTTTCTAAAGACCACAGCAGTAGGTCAGTTTTGTGACGTTTGTTTGTTTCTAAATAATTAATTATTTATAAATTATTTTTTATTTATTTTTTATTCATTCGTTTATAGCAGACATTTATTTATTTATTTATTTATTTATAAAAATAATTTATTTATCATAACATTTTTTTTTTTTTTTTTTTTTTTTTTTATTAATTTATAGTAGTATTGATTTATTGATTTATTTGTTTGTTAGTTTGTTTATGTTTTCTAAAGACCACAGCAGTGCTCAGTTTTGTTTTCCCTTTTTGTGGAAGTCAGAGTAAGCTGAAAGTCAGGTAGAGCAAGTTCTTATCTATAGAGCAAGAATTAAAGCAGTAAATAGTGTGTATATAGTTCATGTTTGTGTATCTGTGCTGTTTCTCGTGTTCGGGATGAATCCGTGTTGTTTCTGTGATCTGCTCTCAGGATCAGGAGCTTCTGAAGAACCCATTAGAGCTCCTAATAAAAGCGTTTAGAGGAGATTACGCCGCACGTTTGCCAGGGATTCACACTGTGGAGATGTTTGGAGTGAGAACGAGCCCAGATCATTCAGCGCTCGAGCCAAACACACCTCCGTCCTGCAGTCCATCTGATGAAACGCTGCCAGATCCACAGAGATCTGGAAGAATCAGGGGCCTGGTTCATAAAACAAGTTTACCAAATAAGCCAGGCTTATTTCAGTTAGTCTGAATTATTTTGAACCAAATCAACTGACAATAAGTCAGACTAACTGAAATAAACCTGGCTTATTTGGTAAACTTGTTTTATGAACTAGGCCCCTGCTCCGCTCTGGAAAAAAAACACTACTTTATTTATACAACACATTTCATACACAATTATGATTCAAAGTGCTTTACATAAAAGTACATCTATTAACATTTTGCATTTATTTATCATTTTATTTTTATTTTATATTATTTGTATTTATTTCATTTATAATAGAATGTATGTATTTAATCATGTATTCATTCATTTTTTTATATAATTGTATTTTTTATTATTATTTTTTATTTTATAATTATTTGTTAATTTTCATTTATTCATTAATTTCTTATTTATTTATTTATTTAATTATTTAAAGTTTTCTTTAAAGAAATAAATAGGTCAGCCAATAAGAAAAGTCAACAAACAAACAAAAAATAAATAAATATTTAAAAAAAAAAAAAAAAAAAAAAAAAAAAAATGAATGAAAGTTTAAAAAAAATATAAATAAATACAGAAAATAATAAATAAATAAAAAAGCAATGCAAATCAATTAAGGATTAAATTTTATTACAAATGTCTTGATATGTCTTTTATCAAGTCATGTATTCCTTTATCCCTTCATCATTATTATTATTATTATTAATATTTCTGCAAGTTTGGTCATCCATAACAAATGCAAGCAAATAAATAAATAAATCAATTTAAAATGCAATTAAAAACTAATAAGAAGAAAAGAGAAGAATAAATAAGATGCACTGGCTCATTTTAGTATCACTGATATACATTTGTAAATATTTAGAATTTTTACATTTTGTTTTTTTATATTATTACTATTATTTAATTTTTTTACATATACTGTATGTAACATTTTATATTTTCTGTTTTCGCTTTAATTTTAGTTAGCTTTAAGTATTTTTTTAATGTTGTTTTGTCAATTTTTGTAATTTTTTTTTTTTCAAGTTGAACTAAACGAAATAAGAAATGTTGCCTTGGCAACTGGCTGAAATAAAATAAGTTTGTTTTTTATATTTTATTTTATTTCAGTTATTGTTTATTTCAAGTCAAACTATTTTATAATAGTTTCAGATTTAGTTATGACCCTGCTCGTAATTTTTCCTCTTCTTACACAAACCAGTGGTTTTCTCGCTCGTTAGCCGCTAGATTCGCTTCTTTAGTTGAAGCGGTGCAGTTAATGATTTATTCAGGAGGCGTGTGCCGAGATCTTCTCCTCCGATAGCAGAAGGACTAAATAATGACGAAACACACAGGCCTTAAACACAATCAATCTTCATCCTGCTCGCGCGTTAATGAAGCCATAGCGTAAGAGAGAGAGCTGGACGCTTCTATCTACCGCCGAGCAATTAATCTTTGCATTAGTCGTTACATGGAAATGTGCTGTGATAATGAGGACTCGGAGAGGACGGCCAGATAGTGGCCTTCAATCAACCTCACGCTTGCCTCGTCCTTTAGCACGACTCCTGGCTTTATCACAGCAACAAATCCCAACGATTAGCTCTCTTGGCTTTCACTTTCACTTCATTTATCTGCTGCTGTGAAACAAAGGAAGCTCTTAATGATCCGGAGCTTGTGAGATTCTGTTTGTCCATCATGCCATAAATGAGTATCTTATCTAGAGCCGAGCCTCATGATTTACAGTGATTTTAGCCAAAAATTCATATCTGATGATCAGGTTTGTAGAAATGTGTCTCTGCATCAGTGTCTCAGCAATGGATGCTCTGCAGTGAATGGGTGCCGTCAGAATGAGAGTCTGATAAAAACATCACAAAAATCCACAGCACTCCAGTCCATCAGTTAACATCTGGAGAAGACAAAAGATGAAACAAATCCAGCATTAAGATGTTTTTAACTCAAATATGAGTCCATAATTCTAGTTTACAAAAATATGTAAATTTTCTTAATGTTCTCATTAAGTTATGAAATCGTTGTTTCTGAACGTTCAAAACATGCAGTTTTTTAAATGTTTTAAACTCAGATGAATCTTGGTTATGCAGATGTCAAGGAAACGTTCCATTGTATCATTTTTCAAACTTTACACGGAAACGTTACTTTTGAATTTTCTCTGAACGTTCTGAAACAAGTGTAACATTCTAAACACTTCAGAGAAACTTATTCCATGAACAATGTTTAAATAACGTTTTTGTGCTAATAATTTGAGAACATTATTTAAAAAAAAAAAAAATGACTTTGAACGAACGTTTCATTAATGTTACTGGAGGAACGTTAGTTTATAACGTTAGCTGATAATCCATAATAACTCTTCCTCAGTGATAAAGTGTTCTGGTCTGAATCAGGAGAGAAACCTGCATCAGATCAAAACAGCTCTAAACTAATATGTGGCTGATTTTGATGTGAGAGACGACAGCAGATGCAATTTTTCACTGGAGAAAGAGTTATTATGGATTATAGACTCATATTTTAGTTAAAAACATCTTAATGCTGGATTTGTTTCAGCTTTTGTCTTCTCCAGATGTTAACTGATGGACTGGAGTGCTGTGGATTATTGTGATGTTTTTATCAGACTCTCATTCTGACGGCACCCATTCACTGCAGAGCATCCATTGCTGAGACACTGATGCAGAGACACATTTCTACAAACCTGATGAAGAAACAAACTCATCCTGATCTTGGATGACCTGAGGATGAGGGAATTTTTTGTGTTGAACTCTTCTATAAGAGAGTGTTTTTGTGTAAACCGTGAGGATTGATGGACTGTGTTCATGACGGTGTGAAGGAGGTTTGGAGGGCCGTTCGTTCTGTCTGTGGTTTTATCATCGTTTAGTTTTTGACGACAGGATCCTGTATCACAATTACCCAGCATTACTATCTCTGTGTGTCCTCATGTTTTCTCATTGAGCTCCAGCAGATGCTTTACGCTGTAAATAACCCTGAGTATTCCCAGCTTCTGCTCCGAGAGGATCCAGGATCAGGGATCGAGGTGTAATGGGACAGATTCAATCCTAGAAGGATCAGAGCGTTTCAGCAAAAACAGCACATCTGGGGGAATCTTAAATATCCCAACATTCACATTACATTCATTCAATTACAGATTTATTTAAACAATATATTATCGTATTTTTATTTATTTTTATATTAGTTATTTTGACATTTTTATGGCAATTACATGACGAAACATTTTATCCCAAATATCCAGACATTTATTTATTTATTTGTTTATTTATTTTAGTTCAGTATTTTTATTTACACTTTTTTTTATATTAGTTTTTATTTTTTGCATTTTCGTGGCAATTAAAATAATTTTATCCCAACATTCCAGTTACATTTATTCATTCACTTATTTATTTATTTATTCATTCATTCATTCATTGTTTAAAAAAAAAACTTAAATTACAGTATTTTTTATTTTAATATAGGCAAGAAATTTATTACAGTAATGATGAAAGACAATAATTGTGCAATTATGGAAAAAATAAGATGTTTGGGCACATAAAAGAAAACAACAAGTAGTATATAATATTTCACAGAAAGGAAATTAAGGCTGTTTTTAGGGACATTAAATGTATTTTTAATTCTGTTTTTAAAAACATTATTACAGTATTTATACTAATATTTTAAAAATGTGATATATTCTTTTTTTTTTTTAAATATAGCAAATAAACTGCATTACAGTTGTGAGAGAAAAAAAAACAATAGTTAGAGATTTGTAAATCTGAAATATAAGAAAAAAACTTAATGGTATTTTTTTTTTTTTTTTAATAAATGATATTTTGAGGGTTACTGTCCTTTAGCTGTCATGAAAATAATGCAAATGTGCTTGAGTTTCCTAATATGTTTTGAGGTGTGTGTGTGATGTCTTGATGTTTGGACTCGTATGTGAGTCTCTGAGCGCTGGCAGTGATGGACTGATGTGTTGCCATGGCGATGCAGACGTGATGTCATTTCCCTCGTCTGCTGCTTTATTTATTTATTTATTTGTGTCTGGTCAGACGCGTCGAGGCGTTAGTTCTGATCTCCTCACGAACACGACAGCTGAAGGATTTCTGCAGTTTACTGTGTTTATACCGATAGAAAGGATAGTATAGAAGACCGCTGAGCCTCAGAAACACTGTCTCTGCGTCTGAGCACGTCTGCAGAGTTTAGCTCGGACTAGTGAGGAAACAACATCATGAGAAAATAAAAGGAACTAAAATAAAATATAAAAACAAACTTATTTTATTTCACTTATTTTATTTTACCTCATTGGAAATTAAATAAAATGACTAAAATTAAATGTTACAAAGTAAACTTAACAAAAAAATATTTTCATTATTAGAGATACAATAAAAAAATAAAAATATTTAAACTTTTTTATTTGAATTTTTTTTATTTCAAGTAGTTGTCAAAGCAACACAAAAATATTTGTCAGTATTTGAAATAAATAAAAGTAAAATATAAAATACTTAAACTTATTTTAATTCAATTAGTTGCAACATAACATTATTTGAAATAAAATACAAGATAAACTAGAAAAAATATATACAAAAGCTTTTTTTTTCAGCTAGTTCCCAAGGCAACATAAAAATATATCTATTATTTTAAATTAAATAAAAAACTAAACTAAAATAAAACATAAAAAGCTTAAACTTATTTTATTTAGCTAGCCACCAAGGCAAAATAAAAACATTTTCATTATTTGAAATAAAAATTAACTTGAACCAAAAAATCTAATAAAAATTAACTAAAATATTTAAATTAAAAAAAAAAATAAAAAAAAATTGAAAAATATATTTTGCCCTCCATATAAGCATCAGAAGGTCTTTGCATAGTAACTTGAGACATTCATGTCGTAAATTATAAAACAATGCATTTGTGAGTTGCGGTCTGTTTAATGTAAGCACTGTTGGGGAATTGTTTAAGGCATTCAGTGACGCTGCTGCTGGTATTTCTGATGCTGTTTTGGGTTTTCTGGGTTTTCCATCCCGAGTCCAGCCGTGTTTCGCTCACAAACACACGCTCACGCATTGACCGTCCTGCACGGCCCCGTCTGCTGCCTTTCTAGAGCCCCGTATCAGTCCCTCCTCTGTTTTTCTCTTTCTTAGTTCCTCCGAACCTGACCGTGCCGCGGGGCAAGTCTCCTCTGGCGGCGCGGGAGGGCGAGACGGTGGAGCTGGAGTGCCTTGTTTCAGGGAAACCCAAGCCCATCATCCTGTGGTCTCGGGCGGATAAGGAGGCGCCGATGCCGGACGGCAGCATGCAGACGGAGAGCTACGACGGCGTTCTGCGCATCGTCAACGTGTCGCGCGAGATGAGCGGATCCTACCGCTGCCAGACCAGCCAGTACAACGGCTTCAACGTCAAGCCCAGAGAAGCTGTGATCGAGCTCATCGTGCGCTGTAAGTGCCTCTCAACGCCAGCAACACAACCAGTGTTCATCAAATCAAACCCTTCACAGCAAAATCAGGTCATTTTACAATGAACAGCAACTCTTGAAACAAGATACATTTACAGGAAACCCATACAGCAAAAAAAATAAATAAAAAAAAAAAATATATATATATATATGTGTGTGTGTGTGTGTGTGTGTGTCCCTGGAGCACGCAAGCAGTCATAAGTAACACAGGTATATTTGTAGCAATAGACAACAATACATTGTATGGGTCAAACTTATAAATTTTTCTTTTATGCCAAAAATCATTAGGATATTAAATAAAGATCATGTCCCATGAAGATATTTTGTAAATTTTTGTAAATATATCAAAACTTAATTTTTGATTAGTAATATGCATGGCTAAGAAATTAATTTATATATATATTGAAACATTAAAAGAGAAATATATATATTTCATTTTCAGTATATTTCTTTTTTAATGTGTTTAAAAATATATTTATTTGAATATATTTTCTATAAATATATATTTTTGGACATTTTGTTATATATTTTAAAAATAAAAGTATATTTTTAAAAGGATGTAAAAGTACATTTTGCCCTCCACGTGTGAACATACCTATATGGCAAAAATATATATATTTGTTTCTTTTTCATTTTCAGTATATTTCATTTTTTTAAATATATTTCAAAATATACAAAAATATATTTACTAAAATGTTCAAAATATCTTTATTTGAATATGTTTTCTATGAATATATTTTTGGCCATTTTGTTATTTTTTTAAAATATATTTAAAAAAATAAAAAATATATTTTTAAAAGGATGTTAAAAAATAAATTTTGTCCTCCATGTGTGAACATACCCATATGGCAAAAATATATGTTTTTAATATATTTCAAAATATACAAAACAACAGTTCAAAAAATACTTTTACTAAAATACATTTTAAAAATACTTTTGTATAAAAATTCCTATAAATGTATTTTTGTGATTTTTTAAAAAATAGTTTAAAAATATAAATTTACATTTTTGCTAAAAATGTTTCAAAAGATATTTATGTAAATATATTCTCTTCCAATATATTTTGTTTGTATATTTAAAAAATATAAATATATATTTTAAAGCCTTTGAAAATATTTTTTCCTTCATATATTTTCATCTTAATAAAAACTAAATTTTTTGCCCATAGCATATTTCAAAATATACAAAAAAAAAGCTCCAAAAATATTTTGCAAATATGTTTTAATATATATTTTTAGCGGGCAGATTTACTGTGTTTTTGTGTCGTCAACATGGTAAAACTTTTTTAAAACATTACATTTCTAAATATAATCAATTAATAGATACAACACATGCATTTTCACATTCAGAACACAAACATCTGGCACTGCATCATGTTTAAGATGCACGTCGAGCTTGAAGTAGTTCAATAATTTTTAATTTTTTTTTCTCAAATAGAGACTGGCCAAATCGTTCCAGGTAGTTATCAGAGTTTTTTGCACAAGCAAATACATTTTCCCAAAGGCTGTGTTTTGAATGAGTCTCAAGATGCCACACATAATCACATCCATTATAACTTGCAAATGAAACCAACACGCTGAAACTCGCTCAGATTTGCAGTGAGCGTTTAGGTGCTCGGCGTGGGTCTGAAGGACTTCAGGGAGATGGAGGTGTGCTGGAGGTCGTTGTGTTTGTGGTGTGAATCACGCTGAGAGATAAAGAGTCTCCGGCGCCGCTGAGGACGACGTGTGAATGCCATGAGAATGGCTTTCCTGAGTGTGAATGCATCAGATTTGTGTTTCCTTCATACACTCAGAAGAAATACACTACCGATGATGTGTCAGAGAAGTACACTACTGATGATGTGTCAGAGAAGTACACTACTGATGATGTGTCAGAGAAGTAGAGAAGTACACTACTGATGGTGTGTCAGAGAAGTACACTACTGATGATGTGTCAGAGAAGTACACTACCGATGATGTGTCAGAGAAGTAGAGAAGTACACTACCGATGATGTGTCAGAGAAGTACACTACCGATGATGTGTCAGAGAAGTACACTACCGATGATGTGTCAGAGAAGTACACTACCGATGATGTGTCAGAGAAGTACACTACCGATGATGTGTCAGAGAAGTACACTACTGATGATGTGTCAGAAGTACACTACTGATGGTGTGTCAGAGAAGTACACTACTGATGATGTGTCAGAGAAGTACACTACTGAAGATGTGTCAGAAGTACACTACTGATGATGTGTCAGAAGTACACTACTGATGATGTGTCAGAGAAGTACACTACTGATGATGTGTCAGAGAAGTACACTACCGATGATGTGTCAGAGAAGTAGAGAAGTACACTACTGATGGTGTGTCAGAGAAGTACACTACTGATGGTGTGTCAGAGAAGTACACTACTGATGATGTGTCAGAGAAGTACACTACCGATGATGTGTCAGAGAAGTACACTACTGATGGTGTGTCAGAGAAGTACACTACTGATGGTGTGTCAGAGAAGTACACTACTGATGATGTGTCAGAGAAGTACACTACTGATGATGTGTCAGAAGTACACTACTGATGATGTGTCAGAGAAGTACACTACTGATGATGTGTCAGAGAAGTACACTACTGATGATGTGTCAGAGAAGTACACTACTGATGATGTGTCAGAGAAGTACACTACCGATGATGTGTCAGAGAAGTACACTACTGATGATGTGTCAGAGAAGTACACTACTGATGATGTGTCAGAGAAGTACACTACTGATGATGTGTCAGAGAAGTACACTACCGATGATGTGTCAGAGAAGTAGAGAAGTACACTACTGATGATGTGTCAGAGAAGTACACTACTGATGATGTGTCAGAGAAGTACACTACCGATGATGTGTCAGAGAAGTAGAGAAGTACACTACTGATGGTGTGTCAGAGAAGTACACTACTGATGATGTGTCAGAGAAGTACACTACCGATGATGTGTCAGAGAAGTAGAGAAGTACACTACTGATGGTGTGTCAGAGAAGTACACTACTGATGATGTGTCAGAGAAGTACACTACCGATGATGTGTCAGAGAAGTACACTACCGATGATGTGTCAGAGAAGTAGAGAAGTACACTACTGATGATGTGTCAGAGAAGTACACTACCGATGATGTGTCAGAGAAGTAGAGAAGTACACTACTGATGGTGTGTCAGAGAAGTACACTACTGATGGTGTGTCAGAGAAGTACACTACCGATGATGTGTCAGAGAAGTAGAGAAGTACACTACTGATGGTGTGTCAGAGAAGTACACTACTGATGGTGTGTCAGAGAAGTACACTACTGATGGTGTGTCAGAGAAGTACACTACTGATGGTGTGTCAGAGAAGTACACTACTGATGATGTGTCAGAGAAGTACACTACCGATGATGTGTCAGAGAAGTACACTACTAATGATGTGTCAGAGAAGTACACTACTGATGATGTGTCAGAAGTACACTACTGATGGTGTGTCAGAGAAGTACACTACTGATGATGTGTCAGAGAAGTACACTACTGATGATGTGTCAGAGAAGTACACTACTGATGATGTGTCAGAGAAGTACACTACCGATGATGTGTCAGAGAAGTACACTACTGATGATGTGTCAGAAGTACACTACTGATGATGTGTCAGAGAAGTACACTACTGATGATGTGTCAGAGAAGTACACTACTGATGATGTGTCAGAAGTACACTACTGATGATGTGTCAGAGAAGTACACTACTGATGATGTGTCAGAGAAGTACACTACCGATGATGTGTCAGAGAAGTACACTACCGATGATGTGTCAGAGAAGTACACTACTGATGATGTGTCAGAGAAGTACACTACTGATGATGTGTCAGAGAAGTACACTACTGATGATGTGTCAGAGAAGTACACTACCGATGATGTGTCAGAGAAGTAGAGAAGTACACTACTGATGATGTGTCAGAGAAGTACACTACTGATGATGTGTCAGAGAAGTACACTACCGATGATGTGTCAGAGAAGTAGAGAAGTACACTACTGATGGTGTGTCAGAGAAGTACACTACTGATGATGTGTCAGAGAAGTACACTACCGATGATGTGTCAGAGAAGTAGAGAAGTACACTACTGATGATGTGTCAGAGAAGTACACTACCGATGATGTGTCAGAGAAGTAGAGAAGTACACTACTGATGGTGTGTCAGAGAAGTACACTACTGATGGTGTGTCAGAGAAGTACACTACTGATGGTGTGTCAGAGAAGTACACTACCGATGATGTGTCAGAGAAGTAGAGAAGTACACTACTGATGGTGTGTCAGAGAAGTACACTACCGATGATGTGTCAGAGAAGTAGAGAAGTACACTACTGATGGTGTGTCAGAGAAGTACACTACTGATGATGTGTCAGAGAAGTACACTACCGATGATGTGTCAGAGAAGTAGAGAAGTACACTACTGATGATGTGTCAGAGAAGTACACTACCGATGATGTGTCAGAGAAGTAGAGAAGTACACTACTGATGGTGTGTCAGAGAAGTACACTACTGATGGTGTGTCAGAGAAGTACACTACTGATGGTGTGTCAGAGAAGTACACTACTGATGATGTGTCAGAGAAGTACACTACTGATGATGTGTCAGAGAAGTACACTACCGATGATGTGTCAGAGAAGTACACTACCGATGATGTGTCAGAGAAGTACACTACTGATGATGTGTCAGAGAAGTACACTACCGATGATGTGTCAGAGAAGTACACTACTGATGATGTGTCAGAGAAGTACACTACCGATGATGTGTCAGAGAAGTACACTACCGATAGTAAATACATGTTGATATTTAGTCTAGAACTACAGTAAGATCATGTTCACACACAACGCTCTGCACTTACTCCTGATTTCTGTCACCATGGCAACACCAGAGCTGTCACTCAATACATCACCATGGCAACATCAGAGCTGTCACTCAATACATCACCATGGCAACATCAGAGCTGTCACTCAATACATCACCATGGCAACATCAGAGCTGTCACTCAATACATCACCATGGCAACATCAGAGCTGTCACTCAATACATGGGAAACAAAGTAACTGACGTTAGTTATTTGAAAAAGTAACTCAGACATTTTCTTCTAAATTAAAAAGTAATGCATTACTTTACTAGTTACTTTAAAAATAGTAATCTGATTACTTGTAATGCGTTACCCCCAACACTGCTCATGATGACCGTGCTGTTTTTTGTGCGATCTTGATTTTGTCGGATGATTTTCTCGTGTCTGGAGATTCAGTGCCATGATGCAGAGTAAATATTCATAACTCTGATTCAGATGAGAAAGTTAATATGAATATGTCTAGTAGAGGTCTTCACGGAGGACCCGAGCCCCGAGGACCCGGGACTCGACCCGGGACCCGTACGGGTTCGGGTCTATATTTTAAATGGTCAGCCGGGTCCGGGTCGGGTCCCAATCTATTACTTCGGGTCCCGGGTCTTTTTAACATACCCAAGTCGATCGGAGAACACCGCACCCGCGAGTGATCAGTGTCAGTCAGCATGCGTGTGTTTTGTAACTTGCAGTTTGTAAAATTAGGATGAGAAAAGTGTGAGCGGGAAATAAGGTGAAAAAAACAAACACGCGTTACCTCAGCCGCCAGAAGCAGAGCGCGGGCGGAGTTAATGTTAGTATTAATGTAGTAGCCTACTGCAAGCAAATGGTGATCATGAATTCCTTCATGAGTGATGTGGAAAAAAAGCTTAAACAAAACTGAAGAGACGCACCTGTTATTGAACACGCATGCAGTAAAGTGTAACGAACTTAGTATCGTTATTGTAGTTCAAAAGGGTAAACGTAACAGTCGAAGTTGACTCGAGATGAAAAAAAAAAACGAAGTTGCATTAGTCATCCGTCTCCGTGAAGTAGCCTACTTTTGAAGCTGGAATAATGAGTGGATTAAGAGTCTTTCAGTCGGCAAGAGAGAGGAACAGCCTAACATGGATGGAAATGTATTGGCAAGGAGGATTGTATGCATCGCAGTCAGGGAGAGGGCTACTAACAGTAGTTAAGGCAAAACGTTTTTTTTTCTTCGCAACGTTTATTGACTTCATAGCATTTGCTGTGCAATATGTGCCGATCGGGACGGGTACAGTCGGGTCTGTGTCTTCCCAGCCGTGTTCGGGTCCAACTTTCGAATAATGGTCGGGTCCGCGTAGTACATTTAAGGCATTTATCGGGTCTACACGGGTTCGGGTCCCACTTTCAAATAAAATACGGGTCCGGGTCGGTTCCGCGCAGCACATTTACGGGTCTCTTCGGGTTCGGGTACGAATTTTTGGACCCGTGAAGACCTCTAATGTCTAGCGCACTGTATACTGTATATATCCTAGTAATATTCTCAAGTTTGATGCTTTCAACATCATTTTTTTAAACTTTAATATGGTTATCTTGTGGTTTTAATGGGATCATAATTACACAGCAGCAGAGTAGTTTCGTTTTGTGTGAAAGTATTGCGGAAAAGCAGGGAGGTTTTAAAAGAGTGCTAAGGGAATTAATTATGAATTAATTAATATATGAATTAATGAATTATATGAATGTGCCTCTGAAGGTTCTGACTGTCTTCAGAAAAGATTTGATGGGATTTTGTTTTAAGCAGTGTTTTAATTGCAATGCTGGAGGTTACGAGAAACAGCTGTAATTCTGCTGCTCCATCAGCGCCACCTGCTGTCAGAGAGTGGATTTACAGAGACTTACATTCACATTCAGCCTGTTTGCAGTTTCTGTCTGGACTAAAAACAGACCGAATTTGTGTGCCCTGCTGTAAATTTTAACCGGTTGATAAAAAACAAGCTTATGTGGATTCTACACACTTAAATAATTCGGATATTATGGTACCACGAGCTAACTTCCGGTTGAGTGAACGCTGGCGCATCTTTGCCTGGCCTCTTTTTAATATTCTCTAACTTCGACAATTATGTGGATTAACTATCTGTGGCTTGTGCTTGCCTGGACTGTCCTGTCTTTTGTACATCACCCATCGACAGCACTGTTCCAGTACTCTGCCGCTGAGCTTCTGAGGTTCCGTCCATGTTTGCTCGATTCACCACCACCTGCTCTGCTTCTACTCCCGGACATTTTATATTTGCCTCGTCGGAAATATATTCACCGTGGCTCTCGTTGGAACTTTCAGTATGACAAATCCAGCTCTATAAAGTCATTCTGGTCCACTACTCGACGTCCACCGAGGAACACCGGTCGCCGCGCTGATCACTGTGTGTTGGCCCGCCTAACTAGGTCGGCTAACACGGCTGTCAAACTCAGTAACACTACCGTCAACTTTGGTCTGCTTAACATCCGCTCACTTACGAGTAAGGGGCATCTTGTGCAGGATCCCCTCGTTGACCGTAAGCTTGACTTTTTATGTTTAAATGAAACGTGGCAGCAGCCAAATTACTTTATTTCACTCAATGACGCGGATTTTATTACTGATTTTGCCGCTTTCCTGACTCACGTTTCCACAATCTCACCAAACATAATACTTCTTGGGGAGTTTAATATACATATGGACAATGTTAACAACATTCTTACCAAAGATTTCACATCTTGTTTGGACAGTTTTGGACTACAGCAATATGTAAACTTTCCCACACACGTTAAAGGACATATTCTGGATTTGATCTGTTGCTCGGGTGTTTCACCTGTTGATTGTAAAGCAGATTCTTTCCCTCTTTCTGACCATATGCTGCTCTCATTCAGTGTTAATCTTTCACTCTCCAAACCCAACCCTCCACGCATTATAACATTCCGAAAAATTAAGGACATCAATTTGGACAATTTATCCTCTAGCATTGCTAGCCTCCCCAGGGCTGATCGTTTTTCTACCCCGGATGAACTGGTCTCTCACTACAATTACAACCTCCAATAACTTCACTCCACTCAAAACCAGGACTGTTTCATTTACTGTTTCTGCACCTTGGATCACTCCCTTTCTTAGACAATTAAAAATAAAAGGACAACAACTCGAAAGACTTTACAGGAAAACTGGCTTCACTGTGTATAAGTCCATGTATTCAAATCACATTCTTCACTATAAAGACTGTATTTCCAAAGCCAAATCCACATACTACTCTGGTTTAATTAGCTCAATGAAGGAAACTCAAAGGCCCTTTTCTCCCTCCATAAAAATTTCACAACACCCCCGGATTCACTTCCTCTTCACCTGTACTCCTCTGATTTCTGTAATACTATAGTATCATTTTTCTCTTCAAAAATCAAACACATTCATCATCAACTTATGTCCACTTCTGTTCTGAATTCACCTGTCCCAGTTTTATTTGCCCCTTCTCATTTACTCTCAGTATTTACCTTACCCTCAGTAAATGAAATTTACCCTAACTCATTCAAAAATCCAAATCTTCACTTTGTAGATTGGACCCCCTTCCTACTGTTCTTGTAAAGGCTACCCTCTCCTCTCTGTCTGCTTTCATCACAGATATCATTCATTCTTCCCTTACCACTGGAATTGTTCTTTCTTGTCTCAAAACAGCTGCTGTAACTCAAAATCTCAAGAAACCTGGTTCAGATCCCAACAACCTTAATAATTTTCGTCCTATTTCAAATCTTCCATTCATCTCCAAAATTCTTGAATTCTTGAGTTGCTGCTCAACTCCATACCTATCTTTCCTGCAATAATTTATATGAACAATTCCAGTCTGGTTTTCGTCCCCTCCATAGCACAGAAACAGCACTCCTTAAAATCACTAATGATCTCCTTCTAGCGGCTGACTCTGGTTTACTATCCATATTTCGTTTGCTTGACTTGAGTGCAGTCTTTGACACAATCTCACATACTATTGTTCTGGACAGACTTTCTTCTATTGGTATCACTAACCCACCTCTCAAATGGTTCACCACTCTAGCCGCACTCAGTTCATTCAATTAAAATCATTTACCTCTCATCCAGTCCCTGTCACCACAGGTGTGCCCCAGGGCTCTGTCCTGGGGCCTCTGCTGTTTATTATCTACCTTCTCCCTCTCTGTAATATCTTTTGCAAACATCAGGTTCATTTCCATTGCTACGCAGATGACACCCAGCTCTACCTTTCTACCAAACCCAACTCCAAACTCCCACCATCCTCCCTTACCAATTGCCTCCTTGACATAAAATCTTGGTTCACTTCAAACTTCCTCAAATTAAACAGCAATAAAACAGAACTTCTTCTTATAGGTACAAGATCTACATTAAACAAATCTCAGAATTTCTAATTCCTTCATCTCCCCCTCCCTTCAGGTTAAGAGTCTGGGTGTCATCTACGATAGCACTCTCTCTTTCACCTCCCATGTTAATAATATTACTCTGTCTGCTTACTTTCAGCTTCGAAACATCAACCGTTTACGTCCATCCCTCACGCTTCACTCCACTGTCATTCTCGTTCATAGTCTAGTCACCTCTCGTTTAGACTATTGTAATTCCCTCCCACATAAAACCCTCCATAAGTTACAACTGGTTCAAAACTCAGCTTCCCGTATTATTACTTGCACCCCCTCTATCCATCACATCACACCCATTTTACAACAGCTTCATTGGCTCCCCATTACTTACCGTATTAACTACAAAATACTTCTCCTCACTTTTAAAGCCATTCATAATCTTGCACCTCCATATCTTCTTGACCTACTCCATATTTCCACAACCGCTCACACTCTCAGATGCTCTTCTCCATTCATCTCACTGTTCTCCCTGTCCGCCTTGTTACTATGGGGAGCAGAGCTTTCAGCCGTCCCTTATTCACTCCCTTCTGACCTTCGTAGCATTGACTCTCTTGGACATTTTGGACAACCCACTTGTTCAGCATAGCTTACTCCAGTGGCTTTCAATCCTGTTCCTCGGGACCCACTGCTCTGCTCATTTTGCATGTCTCCCTTATCTGACACACTCATTTGAGTTCACGGAGCTCTTTCCTAATGAGCTGATGATCTGAATCAGGTGTGTAAATTAGGGAGACATGCAAAACGTGCAGAGCTGTGGGTCCCCAGAAACAAGTTTGAAAACCACTGGCTTATTCCCTTTGATCACAACTGCATTGTGTTTTTAATTGTATTATATCTTATTGTCTTTATTGTTTTTGTCTTGTTAATGATGTACGGTGACCTTGAGTGTCAAGAAAGGCGCCTATAAATAAAATGCATTATTATTATTATAAGGTATCTAGAATTATTTATGGAGCAGATAAAATACATATAATCATTTATTAATCAGTTATCATTTTGACTTAACGCTTTTATTTTTTTAAACGCTGAAATGTGAGGTTTACTATTCTATGAAACATTTTCAAAGCTTTATTTGAACATTTCGTACATGTTATTTGATTAACTGTTGTTATTTAAAATCCGGACATCATTGGTAATGTTATTGTTTCAGTGTTTATGCAAACAAAGTAATTTTATTTATTGTTTGTTGATTTTAAGGACAAAACTTGGTGAAACGATGTATTTCTCAGTACATTTCCAGCACATTTTAACAATAGCATGATAATACCGATAACCGTGATAATTTAGGTCACTATAATCGTGATAAGAAATGTTCATACCGTAACATCTCTAGTGTTCAGAGGATCCTTCTGTTGTTTAAAACTAATGCAGACTGTTCAGCATCCAGTCAGTGTTATTTTAGTATTATTTATACGCTATTATAGTATTTATTAATATTTTTACCTTTTATTTTTCATTTATTTTTAGTTTAAGTTTTAGCAGTTGTGTTATGTGAGTTTGTCATTTTTATGAGTTGTTTTTTTTAATATATTTGTTAGCTTTAATTTATTTGAATTTCACATTGACTTTCGTAAGTTTAGTACTTCAGCTTATATTTATTTCAGTTTGATGCCAAGGCATCATTTCTTATTTTCATTTTTTTTTATATATATATATATATATATATAAATATTTTTTTTAGTTCAGTTCATTTTTAACAGCGTTTGTTTCAGTCAGCAAAACTAATTTTAATTCTTTATATATATTTCTGTATTACTTTTTTTACCTTAATTTTAATACTTCAACTTCTAATATGCATTTAATAATTCTAATATAACTTCTAATATTTATTAGCTTTAACTTATTTGTGTTTTAGTTTTAGTAATTTTAATACTTCAACTTAAACATATTTATGTCACTTAGGTGCCAAGGCAACATTTCTAATATTTTTTTTTTTCATTTAATTTTTATATGTTATTCCATCTTTATTTCAGTTATCTAAAATGATTTTTTATTTTAGTTAACAAGATTAGTTCAATATTTCCGTACAGTTTTTATTTATTTTTATGTCAGTTTCAGTTCTGGTTATTTTAGTACTTCACTTAGATGCCAGAAGTTTTTCATCTAATATTTATATTTTATTTCAGTTACTGAAAATGTTTTTTAATAGTTATAGTTTGAATTAACAGTAACGACACTGCTGTCAGCACATATACCAACATACAGAGTTTGAGTTAGTTGAGTTAGTTGTGTTAGTAGTGTTTACACATCTAGTTAGCTGCTGAAGTCTGTCTCAGTTTTTGCCCGTTTCTCTGGTGTTTATCAGCTCTCCTCTGGTTCTGAAGCGTTAGTAAGTCATGGGGCCCTATTTTAACGATCTAAGCGCATGATCTAAAGCACAGGTGCACTTAGGGCATGTCTGAATCCACTTTTGCTAGTTTAATGACGGGAAAAATGGGTGTCCAGTGCATGGTCTAAAAGGGTTGACCCTATTCTCTTAATGAGTAATGGGTGTGTTTTAGGTATAACGTGCAATAAACCAATCAGAGTCTCATCTCCCATTCCCTTTAAGAGCCAGTTGTGCTCATGGCGGATTCGCTATTTACACGGCGGAATTTGCAAGCGCAAAATCTGCTTGTGCGCGAGCCTAATTCTGATACATGACTATGGCTATCCATTATGACAAGTAGGCATTTTTATATTTATGTAGCCTAGACATTAATAATCTTTTACATTGTAATCCTTTAATTTTTCATATTTGGCATGTTTTTGTGCCGCTGCGCGTCCCTGTGTGTGTGTAATAAGCAAAGTGTACATGCGTTGTGGACCCGCCTATAGGTGCATATTACTAACACGCTCTTTAAATAACACAAAAATACTGCGCCATTGACTGTAGACCAGGTTTTAGTTGGTCAGCAGTCTATTTCATTTGCCTCAAAATAGCAACGTGCCAACAGTGCGCCTGAACACAACTCGTTTTCAGACCAGCATGCCCATGAGCGCACAAATGCATTTGCTATTTAAACAACGTGCCGCAGGACGTGAAAATGATAACTGTGTCGGGCTGAAACTAGCAAAAAACACTTGTGTCGCGCCTGGCGCCGCATTGAACCGGGTGTATGATCGGACATGGAGTCACTCAGGACCAACTTGTGTTTGGAAACGTCTGTGCATTTTACAGCTTCAGATCACGTCCTGAGTCTGCACTTATTGATTAATTGATTGATTGATTGATTGATTGATTGACAGCTGTCAGAGAACAGTGATGAAGAGCAGTGAAGGTTATTGTTTTAATCATTACTTCTCCTGCATCGGTGCAGCTGACCGATTCCTTCAGTGCTGTAAAGCTGGACTGAAATCTTAAGAGCCTCATTTCTGCGGGACGATATTGACCTGAACAGAAAGATCATAATGTCTGAGTCCAGTAAACATCCAGAGCCGCTGATTTATATCTCAGAGCAGAGAACAACATCATAAATCCTGACATACATGTCCTCATCACATCTGATCACGCCGCTCTGATGTCTTACTCTCAGTAAAGAGTTTATATTAATAATACAGATTTGATTTGATTTTTTATTATTTAGTATTATAGTATTCATTTACATTTTGAATTAGCTTGCATTTCTATATTTTTTTAGACATTTAGGTTATTTTGATATGTGTTTGTCATTTTTATTAGTTTTTTCATTTCTAAATAGCTTTTATTTATTTTTAGTGAAGAAGAAACATCACATTCTACTCTGTAAAACCAAATAAGTTGAGAAAACCCAAGAAGTTTGAGCTAATCTCATATTTTTTAAGTTATGATGTCTCAAATTTTAAGTAAACAGAACTATTATGTTTTGAGTTTGTTGTACTCATGCATGTTAATTACTCTTAATTTGAAGTATTTTGATAGCAATTAACTTATTTTTGAGTTAACTCAGATTAGTCATTTTTTATTGAAGTTAAATCTGAATGTATAAATTATATAAATATATCAAAATGTATTGGCACTTACAAACAAACACATAAATACCATTTTGGAAATGTATTTTAGAAGAAGAAATGCCCAACAGCCAACTTTATTTTTATTAAAACTAGTGCTGTCAAACGATTAATCGCGATTAATCGCATCCAAAATAAAAGTTTTTGTTTACACGATATATGTGTGTGTACTGTGTTTATTTATTATGTATATATAAATACACACACATGCATGTATATATTTAAGAAAAATATCTTATGTTTATATATTATATATATTTATATATAATAAAAATATAATAATTTAAATATATAAATGTAAATATTTTCAAAATATATACAGTATGTGTGTGTATTTATATATACATAATAAATAAACACAGTACACACACATATATCGTGTAAACAACTTTTATTTTTGATGCGATTAATCGCGATTAATCGTTTGACAGCATTAATTAAAACCAACATGAGGCAATTGCTGTAAACATACCTCCTGTAACATGAAACATTTCTTAAATCCTTTAAATCATGTTTCAATGTTGTTGTTGTTTACTGTACATTTCTGCCATAATCACCACGAATAACCCACTCCTAAATATAATGTAGAAACTTGACATTTTCTGTAAAGCTGCTTTGCAACGATTTGTATCGTGAAAAGAGCTATACAAATAAACTTGAATTGAATGTAACATGAAAACAACAAAGATTTAAGATCAAAACTAAAATATTTTTTGCAGTTTCAATTACTAACTCTGTTTAAATACCTTAAGAGCTGAAAAAACTTCATCCTTGCATCCTCAATCTGTCTTTAATCATCAAGCTAAGAAAGAAAAATCAGGTAGAACAGAACTTTAGATGATCGTTATTATTGGGTCAATATAACACGAATCACTAACTAGTAAAAATAATATTAATGTTATAATGAAAAAGTGACACATTTAAGTTCTTAAAGAATCTAAGTCTTTGTCATGATCTCAGTGATGCAAAAGTCTCACTGAGATCCTCAAATAAATTGTTATTAACGATCCCAAGAGCGCGTATTAAATCTAAAGGTTATGGAACAGCCTTCCTTTCGAGGTGAGCATCCCTCACGTGCATCATACCTGTTCTCCCTGGCGTTTTAACTCTTTACTGGGTTACTTATCTTGATCTTGTTGTTGTCTTATTTTAATTATTTATTTTTATATATAATTATCTTAACTGTTTGTGATGTACAGCACTTTGGAGTTACTGTGTAGCCTGTAAAGTGCTTTATAATAATAAATAAATACAAATACAAATGCAGCCAGACCAGAAGAGCTCTGATTACAGTCGTATGCCTCGAGCTGACGTCATGAAAATGTAAAGAAAATCACAATTTACATACACTGCTGTTTGGGATCAAAAGTTTGTGATCAGTAAGATTTAAAAAACATTTTTTAAGAAGTTCACAAAGGCTGCATTTATTTGATCAAAAATACAGTAATATTGTGAAATATTATTACAATTTAAAATACCAGTTTTCTATTTTAATATACTTTAATATAATATAAATTGTAATATTTCTGTGATCAAATCTGAAATTGTAATATTTCTGTGACTCAAATTGAAACACTGAATAATTCAGTGTTTCAATTTAAACACAATGTAAACAATAAAATTATTTTATTTTATTTTACTTTAAAGGTGATTTTCTCAATATTTCGATTTTTTTGCACCCTCAGATTCCAGATTTTCAAATAGTTGTATCTCAGCCAAATATTGTCCTATCATAACAAACCATACATCAATGGAAAGCTTATTTATTCAGCATTCAGATGATGTTTAAATCTCAATTTTAAAAAAAATCACACTTAACACTGGTTTTGTGGTCCAGGCTCACATTTGTCCTTCTTTTGATTCAGTTTTTGGTTCTAAATAACATGTAATAACAGCTAATAACGTCAGTTTAGTTTTTAGTCTCTGTAGATGTTTGTACTGACAGACACTGAAATGCATTCACTCCTCATCTACAAACACAGTTCCTCTGTTCATCATCTTCTCTATGTGTGTGTTTGGAGAGACGTCAGCGCTGGTGTCGGATGAGGCTGATGATAAAAGCTGCTCCATTATATGACTGCACTTTCCGGACAGATTTGAGTCTCTTTCATTGAACCGCATTTGCTTCAATTTAGACCACACATCTCTAATGCAGCGAAACCCTTCATACATCCAGCAGCATTTCTGTAAAAGCCTCGTCCTTGTACTGTATGTGTTTTTTTCCGGGTGCAAACACCAGCTATTTCATTGCATCCAGACGGAAACGTTTGTCATCGTCTTTGACTCGCTTCTGCAGCTCTTTCTGCTCTTCGTCTCTCAGCGTTTGTGCTTCAGATGATCTCAGATGTGTTTGGTTTGGCCTCTCGCACCCGGCGCTCATTAAATCAGCTTCGTTCTTCTGGATGGAGTGAAGCATCAGCTCCAGCTCTCAGATCAAGAGCTCTGTGTTCATCTGTCCTCCAGCGCTTTATGTGGATCAACTGATACGCAGAAATTAATTTCAGCCGTTTGAAATCAAAAATGTTATTGACAGGCTCTCTCCAGGCTGTTAGTGTGGAGCTGCATACTAAGGGCTCCCTATATTTCAGTGGATCCTCATTGTATGCATCTGTGCATGCATTTAGATCTTACTTTATTTCGTTTTATTTTCCATGCAACTTTACTGCATTGATTTAGAATTTGATTAATATCAGTGTAACTGTTTTGTGTCTAGTTGTACAGTTTATATGCATAATGCAGCTTTTTTATTTTATTTTATTTTATTTGTGTTTAATCAGTCTGTGAGTTGTTTTAGGTTGTTTTGAGTCTTTAGTTTTACTGTTTGTATGTATAATGCAGCTTTTATTTTATTTTATTATTTTATTTTATTTTATTTTATTTTATTTTATTTTATTTTATTTTATTTTATTTTATTTTATTTATTATTTTATTTTATTTTATTTTATTTTATTTTATTTTATTTTATTATTTTATTTATTTTATTTTATTTTATTTTTATTTTATTATTTTATATTTTATTTTATTTTATTTTATTTATTTTATATTTATATTTATTTTATTTTATTTTATTTTATTTATTATTTATTTTATTTATTATTTTATTTTTATTTTATATTTTATTTTATTTTATTATTATTTATTATTATTTTATTTTTTTTATTTTTTTTATTATTATTTTTTTATTTTATTTTAGCATTTGTTTCCGGTTGAGTGCTTGTTTTGAATCTTTGGTTTTGAACTCAAGTTTCTTCTGATTCGTTCATTTGATATGAATTATTCAATGTTTCAATTTGAGTCCATCAGGATCTAAATAAAAAGAGAAAATATTTAAATAAGATGAAGCACCTTTCATTTGAAGGATCTCACATGGATAAAATGCATACTTTCAATGCAAGCTGCTTTGCATAAAAGCATCTGCCAAATACATACATTTAAAAATGCCAAAATGCATGGTTATTTAATATTTTTTTAGTTGCATTTCCAGTTTCTCAAACCCAACTAAGCGGTAATGGTGATGTTTAAAAGTTTTATTATTTTATTTTCATTATTTTTAATTGGATTTCCAGTTTCCAGTAATGGTGACATTTGACAGTTTGCATATATAATACAGCTTTTATTTTATTTTATTTTATTTTTAATTGGATTTTCAGTTTCCAGTAATGGTGCAACAGAGCGAACGAGACGTGAGGCGTGCGGATCCATGTGCAAGCTTTTATTCATAGACACGGGCAAAAACACAGGCAGGGTCAAACAGGTATATAGAGGGCAAGACAGACGAGTACTCAAGTAAACGGGCATGGTCTTCGATCGGCGAACAATATCCAGAGGGCTTGACAAGAGGGGTAATCCAGGTACACAAGCAATGGTCCAGGCAGGGGCAAACAGAGTCCAAAAGGAAGGCAAAGGGTTAATCCAAGATACAAGGCAACACAAAAAGACTAGACTAAACTAAAACTAGAAACGGAAACTAGGAAAGGCTCTGTAAAGCAGCTAACACTTGGAGAGTGATAAATGCAGAACAATACAGAAGACTAAACAGAAAACACACACGGAAAGGCTTGGTAAACTAACACTAGGAGAGTGCTAAACGCTAAACAATACTCGGCAGTGAGGAAGAGGAAGTCCATGGTTTAAGTAGGGTGTGTGATTGTGTGATAGTTCTCAGGTGTGAGCGTGTGAGCTGTGTGTACTTAGTGCAATGAATGATGGGAAATGCAGTCCAGTGTGATGTGTGGTGTGAGAGTCAATATGATGGAGAGGTGACCTCTTGTGGCAGTCGGACAAAAGACCAGATTCGTGATAAATGGTGACGATTGACATTTTGTATGTACGTATAATACAGCTTTATTTTATTTCATTTTATTTTATTTTTAATTGGATTTCCAGACCAAACTAAGCGGTAATAATTTATTTTATTGTATCGCAGTTTATTTTATTTTATTTTGCATTGTTTACTCATGTCTTCATCGCAGTATGCTGTAAGTAGTATGCAAAGGGCACCTTATATAGTGCACTCTTTCCAGTGGATCCTCAATGTTTTAGGTCAGTACTTTCTTGTATGTTTGTATTGTTATGTGATGGTCTGCAGTAATGCGTTTCTCTCCGTCCGTCTCTCAGATCCTCCGGCGGTGGAGCCGGTGTGGCAGGAGGTGCGGCAGGGTTTGGGTCGGCCGGTGTCCATGAACTGCCGTGTTCTGCGCGCTCATCCGTCCCGTGTGCTGCGCTACGAGTGGAGGCTGGGCTCGCGGCTGCTGCACGCCGGCACCTTCGACTCGCGCGACGACACCGACTACAGCGTACGCAGCCTGGCGCGCGAGGGCTACGGCGAGTACACCTGCGACGTCATCAACGAGGTGGGGCCGGGGCGCTGCACCTTCCTGGTGACCGGTGAGACTCCGCCCACTCTACACCACATGACCCAGGGACTTATGATGACGGACAGCTGGTTTACCGAAAGATGGTAGAAAACTATACCATTTTGTATAAATAGATGAGATTGAAGGATAGATACTGTAGTTATACGGATGGATTAATAGATGCCCAGAGCACCCTAGCAACTGGATAGCAACACCCTAGCAACCACCCAAAACATCCGGGTGTTGCTATGCAGTCCTTTGACAATCAGTTTCAGATAATGTAACTATATAACTATATTTTATTATTGTGTGTAATGGATAGTTTACAAAATCAAACAATTGTGACACTTTTTGTCATTGAAATGACTTGGAAAAAGTGTCCCAATCAACAGTCTGACAGTAATGTTAACCCTGCCTGCTTTAAATGTTAATGTGATTAACAGTTGAAAACATTAGAAATTTAGAAAAGTATCAAATGTAATCAGTTTAACTAAAGTAATTGTAATAGTTACACTACTTGTTACATTTTAAATAGGGTAACTTGTAATCTGTAACCTATTACATTTCCAAAGTAACCTTCCCAACACTGTAGATATATAGATGTGAACGCAGAACGAGATTATTGATATGAGCATGTATGAGTTCAGGGCTAATCATAACATTCTGACACAGATGATGTAGTATAGTTCAGTTTGAAGTCATGTAACACGATGTCTCTGGATCAAAAGAAGCTGGATGAATGTGAACGTTTGACACAAAAATGAAAACATCAACAAAACACCGATCGTATAATGTTACCCATCCATGTTTGCAAACACAACACCGAGAGGCGAAGCCGTTTAGAGGTCATTTCTGATTAATGATGTCACAGAATTGACCTCTATTTTGAAATGGATGCGTGAATGGTGCTGTTACGTGGGTATTAGTGATGCGCGGGTCAGGTTTTTTTCCAACCCGCGGGTCCCGCTTTTATGAAATTATTTGGCCCGCCCCAGCCCGCCCCGCACCACTGTATCTATTTTTACAACTCGCCCCGCCCCGCACCCGCGACCATTAAATAGACATACTAGGCATTGTAATGTAAATGAAAACAGCCTTTATTTCAGCCTGAAAGTGCTTGGAAACATCGCCCTGTAAACTGGCAACAACATACGATTATGAATATGAACCATAAATCAGGTCATATTAATAACAAGATAATGATAAACATTTTCAACATTTACAAAGCAACGTTTGTATTCATCTAATAGGCTAAACAAATTTTTATTTCAGATATGTATAGGCCTACAGTTTACAGCCTACGCTACATAACCACTGAACTTTTGTTTTATTTAACACACGGAAATGTTCATTTAGCGTTTTTACGTTCGCTGTGCATCCACTGTACCGGGGTTTAATCTATTACACCTAGACTCCAGCACCCGGCCAGCAGAGCTGAATGTGAGCTCGCTTGATGCGCTTGTGGCTGGGATACAGAGCTGCTTGGTGCTTTCGTGACGTGTCACGTGACGCCAAAGGTTTGGGGACATCAAGCAAGTTACGTTGCTACGTAGGTGTTGCGGTCCTACTCACCCCGCTCTGAGCGGGATTCGAACCGCATTCTCCGGCGTGGGAGGCGGGGGCTCTAACAAGGAGGCTAAAGGCCACGGCCTCTAGCGTCTGTCGCTAGAGCGCCACTTGAGATCGGGAGTGAGGTTTATCCTGCACAGCACTTACCCGCTGGCCTCTGCTACACTCACCCCCAACCTTCCATCCGGGTCACGGCACCAATGTTGCGGTCCTACTCGCCCCGCTCCGAGCGGGATTCGAACCGCATTCTCCGGCGTGGGAGGCGGGGGCTCTAACAAGGAGGCTTAAGGCCACGGCCTCTAGCGTCAGTCGCTAGAGCGCCACTTGAGATCGGGGAGTGAGGTTTATCCTGCACAGCACTTACCCGCTGGCCTCTGCTACATAGGCCTTCGTATTGTAACCTTATCAAAGAACCTAATAAAATATGAAAATAGATATTCCCAAATATTTAATATTGGCTATAGGGAATTGCACGCAACATATATGGATTTTTATGTATTTTGTTTTTAATGACCCGCCCCAACCCGCCCCGCAAATAAAGTGACAATTTCTTTACCCGCCCCAACCCGCCCCGTGGGGTCCGCGGGTTATGAGACGACCCGCGCATCACTAGTGGGTATGCAGGAAGAGGAACTGTCCCGAGAGTGATTTATTTATTTTAGCCTGTAGGTGGAGTCTCCTATAAAACCTTGGATGGCGTTGATCTCTCGCTCTTTGTTTGGGTCTCTTTGGCCTCATGGTGAGATCGCTCATCCCCTCTCCTCTCCTTGCAGGATCCCGTTTTTGATTTTGTGTTGTTTAATGGTGACTTTTTGAGTAATTAATTTTCGACATCTATTTTCTGTCTTTTCAGTAACGGGTACACTCTTAAAAATAAAGGTGCTTTAAAAGGTTCATCACAGCGATGCATAGAAGAACCATTTTTGGTTCCACAAAGAACCATTCAGTCAAAGAACATCTCTTTCTTACCTTTTTAACATCTGAAGAACCTTCTTTCACCACAAAGAAGCTTTTGTGAAGCAGAACGGTTCTTCAGATGTTAAAGATTCTTAATGGAACCATTTAGACAAAAAAGGCTCTTCTATGGCATCGTGAAGCAGCTTTATTTTGTGGTTAGGTGTAGTCAAGGTTTTCACTGAAAAAAAAAAAATGCTTTTCTTATATTTTTTTGTCTTGTTTCCAGCCCAGATATCTAAAAATTCTTAAATCAAGAAGTATTTTCTAGGCAAGTAAAAATTGTTGTCTTGTTTGCAGAAAAATCAAGTCAAAATTAAGTGTTTATGCTTAGAACAAGCAAAATAATCTGCCGTGGGCTAAGCAAAATAATTTTATCTCAAACAGAAAAGGCGCAAATAATTCATTATATATGAAAATTATTATATTCAGTGGCTTCTCCTACTTCTCTTAGTGATTTATAGTGCTAGTTTATCAGGACGTGACTATTTTGTTCTCTTTGACTCGTTGGATGGAAACGGTGCTTGTTCGCAAATGTTTTATGCAATATTCCAATTTTGCGCAGTTGAGGTCAAAAGTTTACATCCCCCTTTCAGAATCTGCAAAATGTTAATTATTTAACCAAAATAACAGGGATCACACAAAATGCATGTCATTGTTTATGACGTGAATAAGATATTTCACATAAAAGATGTTTACATATAGTCCACAAGAGAAAATAATAGTTGAATTAAAAAAAAAATAAGCCCGTTCAAAAGTTTACACACCCTTGATTCTTAATACTGTTGTTAGCTGAATGATCCACAGCTGTGTTTGTTTGTTTAGTGATAGTTGTTCATGAGTCTCTTGTTTGTCCTGAACAGTTAAACTGCTGCTGTTCTTCAGAAAAATCCTTCAGAAGGAAAAACCATGCATTAAGAGCCGGGGGTGAAAACTTTTGAACAGAATGGAGATGTGTACATTTTTCTTATTTTGCCTAAATATCATATTTTTTTCATTTAGTACTCGCCCTTCAGAGGCTGCAGAAGATAGTTACATGTTTCCCAGAAGACTAAATAAGTTAAATTTACCCTGATCTTTAAATTCAAAAGTTTTCACGCCCCGGCTCTTAATGCATGGTTTTTCCTTCTGGAGCATCAGTGAGTGTTTGAATCTTCTGTAATAGCTGCGTATGAGTCTCTCAGTGTGAAAAGATGCATCTCAAAATCACACAGTCATTGTTGGAAAGGGTTCAAATACACAAAAATGCTGGAAAACCAAATAATTTGTGGGAGCTGGGGGATTTTTCTGAAGAACAGCAGCAGTTTAACTGTTCAGAACAAACAAGAGACTCATGAACAACTATCACTAAACTAACACACACAGCTGTGGATCATTCAGCTAACAACACAGTATTAAGAACCAAGGGGATGAAAACTTTTGAACGGGGTCATTTTTATAAATTCAACTATTATTTTCTCTATATGTAAACATCTTTTATGTGAAATATCTTATTCAGGTCAGTACTAATTAAACAATAACATGCATTTTGTATGATCCCTCTTATTTTGGTAACATAATTATCATTTTGCAGATTCTGAAAAGGGGGTGTAAACTTTTGACCTCAACTGTATATGTTTGTTCCTTGAGTAGATGCAACGAGCTGAAGTTGGTAACAGATGCTTTTCTGGGAAAATGATGGAATGCTGTTGTCTGTGTGAACGGCGCATTTTTGAATTTACTGATAAATTTAATTTTATGGCAATTTGAAAAAAATGATTCATTGAATTTACTCAATTTTTTTAAGGTAAGTGGTTGCAATCAATTTATTTTAGCTACATTTAAATAAGCAAATTTAGTTTACTAACTTTCAACTAAATTAGTTTATTTAAATGTAGCTAAAATAAATTGATTGCAACCACTTACCTTAAAAAAATTGAGTAAATTCAATGAATCATTTGTTGTGTGAAAGTGGCTATTCTCTAAGATGTTCTCCTGTGTTCTTGGATCCGGTCGCTCATGCAGAGAGACTCTGAGATCTTCTCCAGCAGGAGACTCAGTTCAGTGGGTTTAAGGCCGGATCAGAGGCGTCCTGCGGCGCTGGTTTACAGTGATCCGGTCTGAGCCGGCTGTGAGGACATCTGTGGGTCTGGAGTCCTGAGGAGACCAAACCTGACAAACTTCACCAAGAACTACAGTCAGACCTAAAATGATTCAGACACCTTCAACATTTCTCACATTATCACAGGTTATTTGCTATAGTTTAATAAAATATGAGAAGAACTCAGAGCTTAAACTGTGTCAGAAGAAATTAATCTTGATAATTTCAGATAATTTGATACGTAATGAATTGGGTTGAATAGCTGTCAGCTGTTAAATTTAAGACACAATTAGATAATACCAATTTAGCTCAACCAATTACCAAGAAATGCTTCATTTAGTTCAGTCTGTGTGTAAAAAGATCACATTAGCAATTAAAGAAAAACACTGAAGCAAAACATGATCAGCTCAAAGTGTCTGAATCATTTTTGCTCCCAAATTTTACTGTATGAAGATTTTTGGGGTATAATATTTCACAGTTTACTTTATTTTGCTCTCCTCACTTACATAAATGAACCACTATAGTGTCCTGCACACATTAGTATAAAAATATCAAAAATGATATCTGGTGTCGGAATAGTTTTTGGTTTGACTGTACATATTATGATTCTGTTTTTATGAATATTAATAAATGTAGTTTATTTAAAGAGACAGTTCATCCAAAAATAACAATCCTGTCATCATGTAGAATAATCATTTGAGATTTATTTTAACAGTATAATGAAAGTCAGTTTATTTATTTATTTATTTATTTCAAGTAATGAATGTCCGTGGTGTCCAATGTTATTGATTTTATGAAGATAAATAAATTTGTTTATTTAAAGAGGTAGTTCAGCCAAAAATGTATATTCTGTCATCATTTAGAATAATCACTAGAGAAAATGGTTACTTTATGCATATAATGAAAGTCAATGGGGTCCAGTGTTGATTTTTATATAAATATTAATATATCTTTTTATTATTATTTAAAGAGGTAATTCAGACAAAGGTGAAATGTTTATTTTTTATTTATTTTATTTTTAATTATTTTTTGTGCATATAATTACAGTCAGTGGGGTCAAGTGTTGATTTTTTTTTTTTTATATATTAGCCTAATATATTTTTTATTATTATTTAAAGAGGTAGTTCAGAAAAAATTAACATTTTATTTTTAATTTATTTAAATTTTTTATATTTTTTTGTGCATATAATGACAGTCAGTGGGGTCAAGTGTTGTTGTTTTTTTAAATATTAGCCTAATATATATATTTTTATTATTATTTAAAGAGGTAGTTCAGAAAAAATGAACATTTTATTTTTTATTTATTTTACTTTTTAATTATTTTTTGTGCATATAATGACAGTCAGTGGGGTACAGTGTTGATTTTTTATTTAATTGTTTATTAGCCTAATATATTTTTTACTATTATTTAAAGAGGTAGTTCAGAAAAAAATGAAAATTGTATTTTTAATTTATTTTACTTTTTAATTATTTTTTGTGCATATAATGACAGTCAGTGGGGTACAGTGTTGTTTTTTTTTTAAATATATATATATATGTATGTTAGCCTAATATATTTTTTTATTATTTAAAGAGGTGGTTCAGGCAAAAGTGAAAATTTATTTTTAACTTATTTTACTTTTTAATTATTTTTTGTGTATATAATGAAAATCAGTGGGGTCCAGTGTTGTTTGGACCTCAGTGTTCTTGCATGAAGGTTTGGAACGATGCAGGGGAGAATAAATGCGGCCAGAGCTGACATTTTCACTGTGAAATCAGCATATTCTCAGCACATGACCCGTTTATTGCTGTATTTCACTTCAGAAATGCTGGATCTGATCGATACGGTTGTGTTTTGATCCTCAGAATGAACATCCAGACGGTGTTTTGTGTGAAGCGGCTCGTCGCTCTGCTTTGTTGGGTTTTGTTTTATTGCTCTGGCTTTCATTTAACGCTCCAGT
This sequence comes from Aspiorhynchus laticeps, assembly GCA_023376895.1. Lineage (NCBI taxonomy): Eukaryota > Metazoa > Chordata > Actinopteri > Cypriniformes > Cyprinidae > Aspiorhynchus > Aspiorhynchus laticeps. The sequence continues at coordinate 43,761,169 of CM041802.1, forward strand.
CGTTTCCATTTTAAGGTGAATTACTGATAATGAGATACATCCGCTCGTTAATGTTCACGCTGAGATACTGTGACGATGAGACAATAAAGCCTTCAGCGCAGAGACGCCATCCCTCCTTCATCCCTCCATCTCTCCTCATCCTCACCCTCATCCCTCCATCATCGCTCCTTCATCGCTCCTTCATCCCTCCATCTCTCCTCATCCTCACCCTCATCCCTCCATCATCCTTCCTTCATCCTCACCCTCATCCCTCCTTCATCCCTCCATCATCCCTCCTTCATCCCTCCTTCATCCCTCCTTCATCCCTCCATCATCCCTCCTTCATCCCTCCTTCATCCCTCCTTCATCCCTCCATCATCCCTCCTTCATCCCTCCATCTCTCCTCATCCTCACCCTCATCCCTCCATCATCGCTCCTTCATCGCTCCTTCATCCCTCCATCATCCCTCCTTCATCCTCACCCTCATACCTCCTTCATCCCTCCATCTCTCCTCATCCTCACCCTCATCGCTCCTTCATCTCTCCATCTCTCATCCTCACCCTCATCCCTCCTTCATCCCTCCATCTCTCCTCGTCCTCACCCTCATCCCTCCTTCATCCCTCCATCTCTCCTCATCCTCACCCTCATCGCTCCTTCATCCCTCCATCTCGCCTCATCCTCACCCTCATCCCTCCTTCATCCCTCCATCTCTCCTCATCCTCACCCTCATCGCTCCTTCATCCCTCCATCTCTCATCCTCACCCTCATCCCTCCTTCATCCCTCCATCTCTCCTCGTCCTCACCCTCATCCCTCCTTCATCCCTCCTTCATCCCTCCATCTCTCATCCTCACCCTCATCCCTCCTTCATCCCTCCATCTCTCCTCGTCCTCACCCTCATCCCTCCTTCATCCCTCCTTCATCCCTCCATCTCTCCTCATCCTCACCCTCATCGCTCCTTCATCCCTCCATCTCGCTTCATCCTCACCCTCATCCCTCCTTCATCCCTCCATCTCTCCTCATCCTCACCCTCATCCCTCCTTCATCCCTCCATCTCTCCTCATCCTCACCCTCATCGCTCCTTCATCCCTCCATCTCTCCTCATCCTCACCCTCATCCCTCCTTCATCCCTCCATCTCTCCTCATCCTCACCCTCATCCCTCCTTCATCCCTCCTTCATCCCTCCATCTCTCCTCATCCTCACCCTCATCCCTCTTCATCCCTCCATCTCTCCTCGTCCTCACCCTCATCCTTCCTTCATCCCTCCATCTCTCCTCGTCCTCACCCTCATCCCTCCTTCATCCCTCCATCTCTCCTCGTCCTCACCCTCATCCCTCCTTCATCCCTCCATCTCTCCTCATCCTCACCCTCATCGCTCCTTCATCCCTCCATCTCGCTTCATCCTCACCCTCATCCCTCCTTCATCCCTCCATCTCTCCTCATCCTCATCACTCCTTCATCCCTCCATCTCTCCTCATCCTCACCCTCATCCCTCCTTCATCCCTCCATCTCTCCTCATCCTCACCCTCATCGCTCCTTCATCCCTCCATCTCTCCTCATCCTCACCCTCATCCCTCCTTCATCCCTCCATCTCTCCTCGTCCTCACCCTCATCGCTCCTTCATCCCTCCATCATCCCTCCTTCATCCTCACCCTCATACCTCCTTCATCCCTCCATCTCTCCTCATCCTCACCCTCATCGCTCCTTCATCCCTCCATCTCTCATCCTCACCCTCATCCCTCCTTCATCCCTCCATCTCTCCTCGTCCTCACCCTCATCCCTCCTTCATCCCTCCATCTCTCCTCATCCTCACCCTCATCGCTCCTTCATCCCTCCATCTCGCCTCATCCTCACCCTCATCCCTCCTTCATCCCTCCATCTCTCCTCATCCTCACCCTCATCGCTCCTTCATCCCTCCATCTCTCATCCTCACCCTCATCCCTCCTTCATCCCTCCATCTCTCCTCGTCCTCACCCTCATCCCTCCTTCATCCCTCCTTCATCCCTCCATCTCTCCTCATCCTCACCCTCATCGCTCCTTCATCCCTCCATCTCGCTTCATCCTCACCCTCATCCCTCCTTCATCCCTCCATCTCTCCTCATCCTCATCCTCATCACTCCTTCATCCCTCCATCTCTCCTCATCCTCACCCTCATCCCTCCTTCATCCCTCCATCTCTCCTCATCCTCACCCACATCGCTCCTTCATCCCTCCATCTCTCCTCATCCTCACCCTCATCCCTCCTTCATCCCTCCATCTCGCCTCATCCTCACCCTCATCCCTCCTTCATCCCTCCTTCATCCCTCCATCTCTCCTCATCCTCACCCTCATCCCTCCTTCATCCCTCCATCTCTCCTCATCCTCACCCACATCGCTCCTTCATCCCTCCATCTCTCCTCATCCTCACCCTCATCCCTCCTTCATCCCTCCATCTCTCCTCGTCCTCACCCTCATCCCTCCTTCATCCCTCCTTCATCCCTCCATCTCTCCTCATCCTCACCCTCATCCCTCTTCATCCCTCCATCTCTCCTCGTCCTCACCCTCATCCTTCCTTCATCCCTCCATCTCTCCTCGTCCTCACCCTCATCCCTCCTTCATCCCTCCATCTCTCCTCGTCCTCACCCTCATCCCTCCTTCATCTGGATGGATGGATGGATGGATGGATGGATGGATGGATGGATGGATGGATGGACGGACGGACGGATGACTTGTGAGTTTGATAACATTGTAAATGAGTCGTTCTGGTTTGATCTTTTCCTCTCTTGTAGTGTTTTGAGAATGAAAGTGATGCATTTAAGTCAAAATCTTATATTAAAATTTAATTTAATGTATTTATTTGTTTGTTTATTTGTTCCACTCATTTATAATAGTATAAAGAAATTAATTATTTTTGTATTTATTTATATTGTTTTCATTCATTCATTTATAATATTATTTATTTATTAATTCATTCATTTGAAATATAATTTAATATTTATTTATATTTTTATCATTTAATATATTTATTTATAAAGATTAGATTTTATTCATAAATTTATTTATAATGGAGTTTATTTAAATTTTTAAAATTGTAATTTCTTTTTTTATAATTTATTTGTTTCTTTTAATTTTTTCATTAATTCATTTATTTGTCCATTTATTTATTCATTTTAATGGAATTTACTTATTCGTTCATAATAGAATTATTTATTTATCATGTAATTTTATATTTATTTATTTTATTTTTATTTTCATATTTATAATTTATTTTGTTATTTTTATTCAATCAATCATCCATTTCTAATATAATTTATTCAGTTATTCGTTCAATAATTGATCATGCGATGTTATATTATTTCTTAGTTATGTATGTGTTTTCTTCATTGAGCTGTAATAGAATGTGTGAGTTTGGTGAGGCTCTGATGTTGTAGTGTTGTGAGGACGGAAGTGCTGTGTTTTAAGCAGAAATCCCTGTTGAGATGATCAGCCTCAGAGCCGAGCTGAACAATAGTTTGTTTTCAGAGCTGAAAGTGTCTCGGATCACGCTCTTCTGAAAGCTCTGCAGGGCAGTTTCTCTCAGATTGAGCTGGAGTCTGTGAAGCTGCTGGAAGAATAACTGTTATTCAGAGAGAAAGATGCTTTAATGAGGTCTGGGACGCTCCTGTACTTCTGCTTTATGCTCTGACAGACTTCTCACCATTGTTTAGACACCATTGTTTAGACATTGTTTAGACACCATTGTTTAGACATTTTTCCATCTGCAGTGAGGTATAGTTGCTAAAATACAGTTTTTCTGAGTTGTTCATTTTCTGATATTTTCTTATAGATTTTCTAACAGTCATTCATTCATTCATTTACATTTAAAGTCATTTAGCAGACGCTTTTATCCAAAGCGACTTACAAATTAATTAATTCATTCATTTATTCATATATTTATTTATATTTGTTAAAAATTGTAATACATTTTTATTTATAAATTATTATTATTTATTTGCTCATTCATTGATATTATTTTTTATTCATTCATTCATAATAGAATTTAACTTTTAATTGTTTACCATTTAACTTAATATTTATTTATTTGTTTGCTTATATTTTTTTTACATTCATTATACAAAATAATTTATTCATAATAGAATTTAATTTTAATTTTAGAAGTTTAATTAAATGTTATTGATTTACTTTTAATATATTTAGTAATGTATTTATTTTTATTTATTCATTCATCCTTTCTTTTACAAAATTATTCATTCATTTTATTTATCATTATTTTTATATCATTTATTTTTATTTATTCATTTTCAGTTATTTATAAATTCATTTTATCATTTTTATTTTATTTAATGCACTGTATAATTTATTCATTCATAATATAATGTAATTTTTTATTATTATTTAATCTATTTGAACTGGCTGAACTATTACCCACAAGCATTATAAAGTGCTTACAGCCACAAAACAGTGCTTTCTGAATTTGATCGACTGTCCTCTCTGCTTTTATTAAACGTTCAGAGAGGTTTGTTATGGTTCTGGTTCCTCCTCTGGATGATATGATATATGTTTCTTCTCTTCTTGTTTTTAGCTCGCTCTCATACTGTAGTGTTGATAGTGTACTTCTGCTCCTGCGAGTGTAAATCTGTGCATCATTAGAAACAGAAACACCTGCAAACACCTGACGCAAGCTTAACATTCGTTGTTCTTCATTTACAGTAAACGTGAAATCAATGCTGAGTCTACTGACTCTTTGATTCATCAGTGATATTATTCTGACGTCATCAGTCCCTCTTATTCATCACAAACATTCATATAAAGTCACAAAACATCCTGTTTTACTCAGAAATAATATTTTTTTTATTTAATTTATTTATATTTATTAATTTATTTATTTTTATTTTATTTTATTTTATATTTATTTTATTTTATTTTATTTTATTTTATTAATTTATTTTATTTTATTTTATTTTTATTTTATTTTTATTTTATTTTATTTTATTGTTTATTATTATATTTTAGTTTTATGAATATTATTTTATTTATTATTTTATTTAGTTTATTTTATTTGTTACTGATTTTGGCTTTTATGCCAATATTACTTTCATTTTATTTTTTATTTATTTATTTTATTTTATATTTATTTTATTTTATATTAATATACATTTATTTTTATTAATTATTTTATTTTATTATTATTTTATTTTATTTTATGCTTTATTTTACTTTAAATATAATTTATTTTAATATTAATATTATGTGTTATGGTTTATGGTTATCATGCTGTTTGTGTGTTTTATGCAATATTACTTTCATTTCTATTTTTTATTTATGTTATTTTGTTGTTATATGTGCTGTTTGTGCTTGAGTTAGAATCATGTGAATCTGTGTCTGTGTTGTGTGTGTGTTTGTGTGTGTGTGTTTGTGTGTGTGTTGTGTCTGTGTCTGTGTGTGCTTCTCTGTGTGTGTGTGTGTCTTTCTGTGTCTGTGTGTGTGTGTGTTATGTTGTGTGTGTGTGTGTCTCTGTGCGTGTGTGTGATGTGTGTGTGTGTGTGTGTGTGTGTGTGTGTGTGTGTCTGTGTCTGTGTTGTGTGTGGTGTGTGTCTCTGTGTGCGTGTGTGTGTGTGTGTGTGTGTGTGTGTGTGTGTGTGTGTGTGTGTGTGTGTGTGTCTCTGTGTGTGTGTGTGTGTCTCTGTGTGTGTGTCGTGTGTCTGTGTGTGTGTGTGTGTGTGTGTGTGTGTGTGTGTGTGTGTGTGTCTGTGTGTGTGTGTGTCTCTGTGTGTGTGTGTGTGTGTCTCTGTGTGTGTGTGTGTGTGTGTGTGTGTGTGTGTGTGTGTGTGTGTATGTTCTCCGTGCAGGGAAAGCGTATCCTCCGGAGTTTTATTATGACACCTATAACCCGCTGTGGCAGAACCGGCCGCGTGTTTATGGCTATAAGCTGCAGTGGACGCAGATGAACCCGAGCACCGTGGACCGGATCATGGCGTACCGCCTCGGGATCCGACAGGTGAGTCCTGAGGAGCACCTTAAACAATATTACTATTACTTGGGTGATGATTACAGATGAATCATTAGCGAAGATCATCATCACCATTATGAACATTTGTGTCCTTCATAGACTTATGCAATTTTCTAAGAGCAATTAAACACTACACTGTTTTTGTTATAAATTTGTTTGGCATTGAAGAACCTTTAAGTCAGAATCAGAAAGAGCTTTAGTAAGCAAGTACTAATAAAGAGCAAGTAATCTCGTGCATACAAGGGATTTGTTTTAGTGTCATAAGCCTCCAGTACACAGAGACAACAACAACACACAGATAATAAAAATAAGATGAGAATAAAAATATACACATGTAAATATAAATAAACAAAAATAGAAAAATAAATTGAAAAATAAAATAAATTGTATGTACAGTTGTGTTATAGATGGAATAGAATAGAATAGAAAGATGTAGGGATGTACTTTAACATCCATTAAACGTTTTCATTGTAAAAAAAAAGGTTCTTCAGATAATTAAAATGTTCTTCACACTAAGAAAAAAACAATTCTGTGTTATCACTGTGAAATTTTTTTTTTAAATCTTCGTTTTTAAGAGTGAACATTTATGGTATATTGGATTATTGTAGAAGCATTAGAGTTGATTCAGTGAACTGGTTCAATCACTTTTTTAAATACATTTTATTCCAACTTTCTTGTATCTTCATTTAAAAGCTTTAATTTTATTTTATTTTATTTATCTTCCTTATTCATGTATTTATCATAGTATGTTGTAAATAGCATGCCATGGTGCCCTGTAGTATACTTTTTCAGTGCACATTTTTTGGTACTATTTTTAGGTCAATATTACATTTTATTTATTTATTTATTTATTATATATATATCTGTTACAGAAGGAACAGAGGAAGCGTGCGGATCCATCTGCAAAGCTTTATTCAAAGACATGGTCATAAAACAGGCATGGGTCGACAATAACAACAGGTATAGCACAGGCAAGACAAAAGAGTAATCCAAAGACAGGCGTGGGTCAGTCGACGGCGAATGTAATCCAGAGGGTGAGGCAAACGAGGATCCACAAACAGAAAATAGTCCAGGCGAGGTGCAAACAAAGTCCGAAACAGCAAGGCAAAGGGATAATCCAAGACAGACTAAATTCCAAGGCAGACAGAGAGGAGACAGGGCGAGGTAAACAGGCTAAGATCAAGACACGGATAAATCAGGACTAGACTAGACTCAGGATGGCTCCGTAATGTAGTTATCGCTAACACAGGGATAAATGCTAACAATACTCGACAGTTTGAGAAGGATCTGAGTGGGTGTAATATAGTGTGTGTGTGTGATTGACTGCAGGTGAGTCCAATCAGTGCAATGGATCATGGGAAATGTAGTCCAGGGTGATGTGTAACAGTCTGTGTGGTGTGAGAGTCAGTGTGGTGTATAATGACCTCTGGTGGTGAACAAACGGAAGTTCATAGACCGGATTCATGACAATATATATGTGTGTGTACACACACACACACACACACACACACACAAAATAAAAATATATATACAAATTTAACTCATTTTATGTGTGTTTTTTCCAGTAAAAGCTCTTTTAGTGTAATTGTAGAAGCGTCCAGCTTCAGCTGCTGCTTCTCGTGTCAAATCTTGACTGATTTTGATCAAGTAAACGTCAGAATAACTGCAGTCATATCTCCAGATGAACACTTACTGGACTGAAGCAGCTCAGCTTTACTTGATTCTCCATCAATCATGTTTTAGTCTCAAATCTGATCATCAGGATCTTTTGAGGAGCGTTTGTTTCCAGAAGCTTTACTTTCACTGTTCCTCAGCGGAGGAATGATCTTCATCTCACATCTTCTGAGGAGCCTTTATTATTCATCTCTCAATCAGCATTGCATTATATGTTTGGATCATCTCAGTCTCTCTCCTCCAGACGGGGCAGCAGCGCTGGTGGGAGCAGGAGATTCCCGTGGAGGGAAACATCCAGAAAGGAGAGCTGATCACTCATAATCTGACGGAGCTCATCCGACCCGAGGCGTACGTGGTTCGACTGACGCCCATCACACGCTTCGGAGAGGGAGACTCCTCCACCAGAGTCGTCACATACAGCGGTACGATCAAACATGAGCAAACCACACCAGCTTTACTTTAACTACACTACAGGAACTGTTAGGAAATTTCACAAATAACTACACAGACAGAAACGGCAAGTAACACACTGAATGATATTTAGTTTTTTAATGTTTTTGATAAAATAAGTCTCTTCTGCTCACCAAGGCTGCATTTATTTAATAATAATAATAATAATAATGCATTTTATTTATAGCGCCTTTCAAAACACCCAAGGTCACCTCACAAGCAAAAACAAAATATATATATGTATACAAATCATTGCACAAGACAAAAACACACAACACCACGCATATACAGGAAAGTGCAGTAGAGACTCAATAATACATATTATAAAAAAGCCTGTATAAAAAGATATGTTTTAAGACGTGTTTTAAAAGTCAGCAGGCAATCGCTATTGCGAATATCAAGGGGAAGGGAATTCCATAGGCGGGGGGGCAGCATAGCTAATATTATTATTATTATTTGCTCAAAAATATGGTAAAATTTTTGAAATATTATTATAATGTAAAATATGTAAATATGTGTTAAACTGTAATTTATTTCTGTGATCAAAGCTGTATTTTCAGCATCATTACTGCAGTCTTCAGTGTCACATGATCTTCAGAAATCATAATAATATGCTGATTTGCTGCTCAAGAAACATTTCTGATTATTATCAATGTTGAAAACAGTTGTGCTGCACAATGTTTTTGTGGAAACTGTCATATGTTTTATTTTTCAGGATTCACAGATTAATAGAAAGTTCAAAAGAACAGCATTTAGAACATTATAAATGTCTTTACTGGCACTTTTGATCAATTTAATGTGTCCTTGAGGAATAAAAGTATTAATTTCTATAAATAAACCAAAATTTTGAACAGTAGTATGCCATATAAAATTGATTACCAATAATAGTTAAAATTCTTTTTGAGAAGAGTTTTGAGAGTTGTTGGTTGTTAATAATTCATCCGCGGTGTTGCTTGTGAAGATCAAATAATCATAATCCATTTATAATCAAATAATACATTTCTGTATTTCAGTAAACTACATAAAATAATGATGACGAATGGGTTCATTAACAATCATTAAATGGGCTCAAGGGTCACATTCAGTCGAGTTCTGAGATGATTTTTATTATGTTTGCATGCTGTCAGACATTGTGTGTGTGTGTGTGTGTGTGTGTGTGTCTGTGTGAGTTGTGTGTGTGTGTGTGTGTGTGTGTGTGTCTGTGTCTGTGTCTGTGTCTGTGTGTGTGTGTCTGTGTCTGTGTCTGTGTCTGTGTCTCTGTGTGTGTGTGTGTGTGTGTGTGTGTGTGAGAGTGTGTCTGTGTCTGTGAGTGTGTGTGTGTGTCTGTGTCTCTGTGTCTCTGTGTCTCTGTGTGTGTGTGTGTGTGTGTGTGTGTGAGTGTCTGTGTCTGTGTCTTTGTCTGTGTCTGTGTGTGTGTGAGTGTGTGTGTGTGTGTGTGTGTGAGTGTGAGTGTGTGTGAGTGTGTGTGTGTGCGTGCGTAAGAGTGAGTGTGTGTGCGTGTGTGTGTGTGTGTGTGTGTGTGTGTGTGTGTGTATTTGAGTGGTGTGAGTGTGTGTGAGTGTGTGTGTGTGCGTGCGTAAGAGTGAGTGTGTGTGCGTGTGTGTGTGAAGATGATGTGATGTGTGTGTGTGTGTGTGTAAGATAGAAGGATATTTGAGTGTGTGTGAGTGTGTGTGAGTGTGTGTGTGTGCGTGCGTCCGTAAGAGTGAGTGTGTGTGTGTGTGTGTGTGTGTGTAAGAGTGAGTGTGTGTGCGTGTGTGTGTGTGTGTAAGAGTGAGTGTGTGTATGTGTGTGTGTGTGATATTTGAGTGTGTGTGAGTGTGTGTGAGTGTGTGTGTGTGCGTGCGTAAGAGTGAGTGTGTGTGCGTGTGTGTGTGTGTAAGAGTGAGTGTGTGTGTGTGTGTAAGAGTGAGTGTTGAGTGTGAGTGTGTGTGTGATATTTGAGTGTGTGTGAATGTGTGTGTGTGTGTGTGTGTAAGAGTGAGTGTGTGTTGTGTGTGTGTGTGTGTAAGAGTGAGTGTGGTGTGTGTGTGTAGGTGGTGTGTTTTGAGTGTGTGTGGTGTGTGTGAGTGTGTGTGTGGTGTAGAGTGGTGTGTGTGTGTGTGTGTAAGAGTGAGTGTGTGTTTGTGTGTGTGTGTGTAAGAGTGAGTGTGAGTGTGTGTGTGTGTGTGTGTGTGTGGTGATATTTGAGTGTGTGTGAGTGTGTGTGAGTGTGTGTGTGTGCGTGCGTAAGAGTGAGTGTGTGTGCGTGTGTGTAAGAGTGAGTGTGTGTGTGTGTGTGTGTGTAAGAGTGAGTGTGAGTGTGAGGTGTGTGTGTGTGTGTGTGATATTTGAGTGGTGTGAGTGTGAGTGTGTGTGTGTGCGTGCGTAAGAGTGAGTGTGTGTGCGTGTGTGTGTGTGTAAGAGTGAGTGTGTGTGTGTGTGTGTGTAAGAGTGAGTGTGAGTGTGAGTGTGTGTGTGTGTGTGATATTTGAGTGTGTGTGAATGTGTGTGTGTGCGTGCGTAAGAGTGAGTGTGTGTGCGTGTGTGTGTGTAAGAGTGAGTGTGTGTGTGTGTGTGTGTGAAGAGTGAGTGTGTGTGTGTGTGTGTGTGTGATATTTGAGTGTGTGTGAGTGTGTGTGAGTGTGTGTGTGCGTGCGTAAGAGTGAGTGTGTGTGCGTGTGTGTGTGTGTAAGAGTAAGTGTGTGTGTGTGTAAGAGTGAGTGTGAGTGTGTGTGTGTGTGTGTGTAAGAGTGAGTGTGCGTGTGTGTGTGTGTGTGTGTGTGTGTAAGAGTGAGTGTGTGTGCGTGTGTGTGTGTGTAAGAGTAAGTGTGTGTGTGTAAGAGTGAGTGTGAGTGTGTGTGTGTGTGTGTGTAAGAGTGAGTGTGCGTGTGTGTGTGTGTGTGTGTGTGTGTAAGAGTGAGTGTGAGTGTGTGTGTGTGTGTTAAGAGTGAGTGTGTGTGTGTGTGTGTGTGTGTGTGTAAGAGTGAGTGTGTGTGTGTGTGTGATATTTGAGTGTGTTTTAACAGCAGTTTCTGAGTTGTTCTCTGTGTTGGTGTTTTGTTAAGGAATATTCTTCAGCAGGATATTAATGAATGTGTGGCGCGTGCTTTAATTGTTCTGTCGTGTTTATGTTTTTGTTGATGTTTAATAATAACAGTGTGTTTCTCGGCCAATATTCCTCAAGAACTGGTTGGCTTTGAGATGATTTGTGATTAGGGCGTTTAATCGAGTGCATTAAAATCAATTCTTTCAGCAGGCAAAAGCGTTTCATAAATCACTCGGTGTTAACATTGTTCTGAGGTTCAGCTGAAGCTCTGCATCGTTCAGCGTGACACGAATCGATCGACGTCTGGATTGTGTTTTATTATAATAACTCGCTGCTAGTTTCCCTCGTCCTGTAGTTTGTTTATTACGGCTTGTTTTCTCCATTTCTTGATCATGTTTGTGAAGCTCTATTAGTTTATAATGAGACACTAAAACCTATTTTGAGCATTAATGCATTTATATATTTCAATGCAATACATATTTGATTGTGATAAATATTATAATTAATTCACATTTTATTCACTTTTTAATGTTTGTGACTTCTTTAAACGTCTATTAGGGAGAATCACTCACTAAATTTACACGAACATACATTTACACGTAATCTAGTTTTTGTAGTATTGTTATTCAATATGATTTTAAATTAAATTAATCTATTTTGATACTTACATTTATAATTCAATATTATTAAACAGACTTTTGTGGTTTTAAATTAATTATTATTTGTTATTTATTTTTAAATGGTTTTTTTTTATATTTATTAATTTTAAATTAATTTAAATAATAAATCAGAAAAATTAGAAACAAATATTTATACGTTATATATATATATATATATATATATAATATTTTTAATTTGTTTTAAATATTTATTATCACTTATTTTATTATAGTATATATATATATATATATTTTTATATTATATATTTATATATACATATTTGGTATTTATATTTAGGCTTAAACATTTATATTTAAAGAATTAAGCTGAGAGTTTTTTTACTAGATTTATTAATTTTAAATTAAATTAAACAGTACATCAGAAAAAAAAGCATTTTAGGAACATATATATATTTAAGGACTTTAGGTTTAGATACGTTTTTTTAATCAAATTTATTATTTTTAATTTAATTTGTATTTAGATTTAGATTTGTATTTATATTTAAAGACTTAAATTTATGTTTTATTATAATTATTAATTTTAAATTAAATAAAAAAATGGCCTTTTAAGAACTTTTTTTGTATTTATATTTAAATGTATATATAACATTTATATTCAAAGACCTCGTTGTTGTTTTCATCATTATTATATTTATTAACTTTAAATATTATTTTTTTATTATTATTACACATATGAGGGAAAAAAAATGCCTTTTAGCAGCATGTATTTTTTTGTATTTCGATTTTTTAATTATTATTATATTTACTAATTTTAAATGAAATGAAACATGTTTGGCCTGTTTGTTTATTTATTTTTTCCACATTATTAATGGACAAAATAAGGATGTGCGCTCATAAGCGAACATATACATTTACAGTAACACTGTTTTTTATATGTATTATATGTATTCATATATTTTAAATTAAATCTATTTTGTATTTACATTTATAATTATATTTAAAGACCTGGGTTTAGATTCAAGTTTTTATTATATTTATTAATTTTAAATTAATTTAAATAAATAATAAATCAGAAAAATTAGGAACTAATATTTTTTTATTTAGGTATTTGGTATTTATATTTTGGCTTAAACATTTATATTTAAAGAATTAAGCTGAGAGTTTTTTACTAGACTTATTAATTTTATATTAAATTAAACAGTACATCAGAAAAAAAGCATTTTAGAAACATATATATTTAAAGACTTAAGTTTTTTATCAAATTTATTATTTTTAATTTAATTTGTATTTATATTTAAAGACTTAAATTTATGTTTTTATTATAATTATTAATTTTAAATTAAATAAACAAAAATGGCCTTTTAAGAACATATTTTTTTGTATTTATATGTATATATATATATAAAATTTATATTCAAAGACCTTGGTGTTTTTCTCATCATTATTATATTGATTAACTTTAAATCAAATTAAATTACTTTTTTTATTATTAGACAGCATATGAGGGAAAAAATGACTTTTAGCAGCAAAAAAAAAATTGTATTTTGATTTTTTTATTATTATTATATTTAAAATGTTTAAATGAAATGAAACATGTTTGGTCTGTTTGTTTATTTGTTTATCTCCACATTATTAATGGACAAAGTATGTATCTGCGCTCATAAGCGTGTTTATGGCTGTGGTTTCATCACATCTCAGTCCAGTTCCTCCGTTACGAGCGGAAGACGATCGCAGGCTGTGAACGTGTTTATATCGTCTGTGGTTTCTCATGATCTCGTGATCAGAGCTGAAGGTCGTTTGTCTGTCAGACTCATTAAAGCTGCTGATTGCTTTGGTTAGTGTTTCTCTAACAGACTGAAGGAGAGACACTTCAGATCGCAAAATCTTTGACAAATGATCAAATAAATGTTTTTAATTTTTTTAATCATTAAAAAATTAAGAAAAATGTTATTAACATTTTATTCATCATTTAATTCTGTTATAAAATAAATGTTTGTTTTTTTTTAAATTATAAAATAAATGTTTTTAAAATAATAAAATAAATGTTAAAAACGTGTTTTTTTTCTCATTAAAAAATTAAGAAAAGTGTATTAACTTTGTTTCATCATTTAATTCTGTTATAATAAAGTTTTTTTTAATGAAAAATAAATTTTTTAAAATAATAAATAAATGTTAAAAGTGGTTTTTTTTCATTAAAAAATGAAGGAAAAGTTATTAACATTTTATTCATCATTTAATTCTGTTTAAAATGTTGAATAATGTTTTTATGATGAAATAAATTTATAAAAAAAAATATCATTCAAAAAATTAGAAAATATTATTAACATTTTATTCATATTAATTCTTGTTATAAAATAAATGTTTTTTTTTTTAAATGATAAAATAAATGTTAAAAAAGTATTGTTTATTTTATTCATCATTCATTTTTGTTATAAAATAAATGTTTTTTTAAATGATAAAATAAATGTTGAAAAAGTGTTTTTTTTAATCATTAAAAAATTAAGAAAAATGTTATTAACATTTTATTCATCATTTAATTCTGTTATAAAATGTTTTTTTAAATGATAAAATAAATGTTATAAAAAAAATTATCATTCAAAAAATGATGAAATATGTTATAAACATTTTATTCATCATTCATTTTTGTTATTAAAATAAATGTTTTTTAAAATAATAAAATAAATGTTAAAAAAGTGATTTTTTTAATCATCCAAAAAATTAAGAAAAATGTTATAAACATTTTATTCATCATTCATTTTTGTTATAAAATAAATATTTTTTTTAAATGATAAAATAAATGTTAAAAAAAAGGTTTTTTAATCATCCAAAAAATTAAAGAAAAATGTTATAAATATTTTATTCATCATTCATTTTTGTTATAAAATAAATGTTTTTAAAATAATAAAATAAATGTTAAAAAATACGGAAGTTCTAAGCGGCCATGCATTATTATTTTTTTCCTTCTCGTTTTCTCGTGATCACGACTTATTTTTCTCGTGATTTCAGCATAACAAAAGTTGTTATTTTAAACAATGATTGTTTGATTTTTAAAACAATGCACCATGAGTCTACTGTTGCTATAGTAACGAACCTTGACAGGAACATTCTAAAATGCTTAACCTTTATCTTGTTCAGCAAATATGTTGCTTCACTTAGAAATAACGTATACAAAATTTTATTTGTGTAATTAACACGTTTAAATGGTCTAACAACAAGCATTAACACCGCAAGGGCAGACGGAGCGCCTTAGAAGAATGCAAAGAAGAGATAGCCTATTCTAAAAATCGTAAAATGCTTGGATTAAACTCATTTCATTTTTTCTCATTCGTTTGAAATAAAATAATATATAATTAAAACATTCTAATAATTTGTTTGTGGTTTTTATTAGTCATAGGCTGTGATATCATGTGCGTTAAGCGTGGATGCTGTTATGTGTGTGTGTGGAAATGCAGAAAATACAAAAAATTAGGCTACAACACTGTATAACATCATTGAACTAAAATACACACATGTAAATCACATTGCTTATTAATATGCATTTATTATCGATAAAGATAAAAAAATAAAGATGCACATTACAAATACGTCGTTGTAGCCTAAATGAGAAACTGATGAGTCGTGCAGCAGTAATAACTTAAGATAACAGATACAATTTCAAGCAAAATGATTATATTTATTCAAGCATTTAAAATGTATAAGTTAATTAAATGTCAGTAATGAACTGCACAAATTATAGCGATCACAAAGAAGGTCCTCTGTCCCAAACGCGTACAGTATAGTGGATATACAGTATACAACTCCCCATCAGTAGTTCACTGTCACCTGTTGGCGCAGTTGTGTAACTTAGAGAACAAACTTTTGTTATGAGGAGATTACGAGAAAAAATAAGTCGTGATAACGAGAAAACGAGAAGGAAAAAAATAATAATGCATGGCCGCTTAGAACTTCCGTAAAAAAAAGTTTTTACATGTATACATTAAAATTAGATTAAAATAGTGAAAACATGAAAATAGTAAAAATACCGTTTTAATTTTTATCTCATGTTTATTATATATAATAGTAAAAAAAGTCCAAATACTGTTTTTAATATTGCAAACAGTACAAATACTGTCTATATTATTCAGATAATTTAAATTTATAAATTTATATTAAATGCCATTATAATTACCACATGTTTTCATGTTTGTTTGTGTTTATTTATTTATTTATTAATCTGTGAGAAATAATTAAAATACTGAACACACAGTTTATAATATTCACAGTGTGTTAAAATAAAAACGGTTTATAAATAGCTGTTCAATACCTGTAGTTGAAAAAAATATTTTTCAGAATTGTAAACAAAAAAAATACAATTATTGGAGTGTTTTACAAAAAAATAAAATTTAAATATTTCTGCTTCAAAATTACATGCTTCATTCAACGTGTTTCTTGCTGTTTCTTTGTGAAATTTACTAGCAATTTAGTAACTTTTTGATTATTTATTTTTGTCATGTGAGAAAAGTATTAATATTAAAGGTTTTTCATAGTGATTTTTTGATGGATTGTATTGAATGAATTAGGGTCAGTTTGGAAAATGTTAATTATAATAATGAATTACTGTTATTAATTAAAGTGATTACTGTTATTCAGCTGCTGATCTGATGAATGTTTTCTATTTTTCTCTTCACAGTTCCCATCAATCCTCATCTGAGTGAGTATTTATGCACTATTCCTGCCTTTCTTTCTCTCTTTCTTGGAGCTGGTGAAGATCCTAAGGAGTGTTCTCTGTTTTCTGGAGGATCTCCTGCATTAGTTTGAGTCGTGAGAGTGAAGCCTGTGTTAATGCTAATGAATATTTATCCACGAACCTCTGTGTGTTACTGACAGTCCTGACGCTCACAACACATGCTTTCAGGCCTAAACCGCTTCGGAACATACTATCTCTGTATTTAAAAAATGTATTTAATCACCACCTGTAGTACACTTGAGTGTATAGTGTATGAAAGATGGGTTAAGTGATAACCAAATACAGACATAGTATGTTAAAAGTGCATTTTATATATATAATTATTTACAAATTAGTATTATTATATTATATTTTATTATTTCTTATTTTCTTATTATTATTTTATTTTTTATTATATTTCTTCTTATTATAAACCTATAAAAAAAGAATGAATTATAATAATTATGTCTTTAATTATAATATTACTATTTTATATATCTATATACACACACACACACACACACATTAAAAAAAGATTTTTTAATCATTCAAAAAATAAAGAAAAATGTTATAAACATTTTATTCATCATTCGTTTTTGTTATAAAATAAATGTTTTTAAAATAATAAAATAAATGTTAAAAAAAGTTTTTACATGTATACATTAAAATTAAATTAAAATAGTGAAAACATGAAAATAGTAAAAATACCGTTTTTAATTTTTATCTCATGTTTATTATATATAATAGTAAAAAAAGTCAAAATACTGTTTTTAATATTGCAAACAGTACAAATACTGTCTATATTATTCAGATAATTTAAATTTATAAATTTATTTCAGATAATATTATTCAGATATTAGTGCTGTCAAACGATTAATCGTGATTAATCGCATCCAAAATAAAAGTTTTTGTTTACATAATATATGTTTGTATAGCCTACTGTTTATATTTATATAAATACAAACACATGCATGTATATATTTATGAAAAGTATGTTATGTTTATATGTTAAATATATTTAGATATAATATAAAATATAAGAATATAAATATATACATGTAAATATTTAAAAAATATATATACTGTATGTGAGTGTATTTATATATACATAATAAATATACACAGTACACACACATATATTATGTAAACACAAACTTTTATTTTGGATGCGATTAATTACGATTAATTGTTTGACAGCACTAATATATATAAATATTAAAATATTTATTTAAAAATGTGTGTGTGTGTGTGTGTGTATATATAGATATATAAAATAGTAATATTATAATTAAAGAAATAATTATTATAATTCATTCTTTTTTTATAGTTTTTATAATAATAAATATAATAAAAAATATAATAATTAGAATTATAATAAAATAAGAAATAATAAAATATAATATAATACTAATTTGTAAATAATTATATATGTAAAATGCACTTTTAACATACTAAAATGTATTTAGTTAGCACTTGTTTCATACACTATACACTCAAGTGTGCTGCAAGTGGTGGTTAAATAAATTTTTCAAATACAGAGATAGTATGTTAAAACATATATCAAAACTTAATTATTGATTAGTAATATGCATTGCTAAGAACTTCATTTGAACAACTTTAAAGGTGATTTTCTCAATATTTAGATTTTTTTGCACCCTCAGATTCCAGATTTACAAATATTGTCCTATCATAACAAACCATACATCAATGGAAAGATTATTTATTAATCATGTATGAATCTCAATTTCAAAGAATTGTCCCTAATGACTGGTTTTGTGGTCCAGGGTCACATATTTCATGAGGTTAACTTATACTCTACTTGTGGTCAGTCTGCACAAGATCAACATGCTCTGTGTGTGTGTGTGTGTGTGTGTGTGTGTGTGTGTGTGTGTGTGTGAGAGTGAGTGAGTGTGTGTGTGTGTGTGTGTGTGGTGTGAGTGTGTGTGTGGTGTGTGTGTGAGTGTGTGAGTGTAAGTGTGTGGTGTGTGTGTGTGTGTGTGTGGTGTGTGTGTGGAGAGTGTGTGTGAGTGTAGTGTGTGGTGTGTGTGTGTGTGTGTGTGTGTGTGTGTGAGTGTGTGTGTGTGTGTGTGAAGAGAGTGTGTGAGTGTAGAGTGTGTGGTGTGTGTGTGTGTGTGTGTGTGTGTGTGTGTGTGTGTGAGAGAGAGTGTGTGAGTGTAAGTGTGTGGGTGTGTGTGTGTGTGTGTGTGTGTGTGTGTGTGTGAGAGAGTGTGAGAGTGTGTGTGATGTGCGCGCGTGCGTGAGTGTGGTGTGTGTGTGTGACATGAGCGTGCGAGAAGATGATGATGATGATGGTGGTGATCTCTCTAACCCTGTTTCTGGTTGTTCTCAGGAGAGTTTCACTGCAGTTTTGAGGAGGATCCCATCTGCATGTTCACTCAGGACAAGAACGACGACTTCGACTGGACGAGACACAGCGCAGCCACACGAGACACCAAATACACGCCCAACACGGGGCCCAGCGGGGACCGCAGCGGCTCCAAACAGGGTACGAGCGTCTCGGGCCTTTAGGACAGAATCAGTGTGTCGTCTGTTGTGGCAGAAAATGAAAATGACTCTCACCGCTTAAGAGACAAACCCACTCAATGTTTTATTCTTTGCAAAGAGACAGACAGTCAGAGTGCGACAAAGAAGGGAGGGTTTCCTCCACCTTTATATCTCTTCCCTAGCCTTCAAAGTTACATCTCTTAATACACACATGGTAAGAAAGTCAAAAACACATTCTACTATATCATACTTCTAAAGCTCGGACCCTCATATTTAGGGCCATGATGACCTTCTAGGTCATGGACCGGCGCCTTTGGGTCTCTCCGAGCTCAGTTTAGGCCTGCACGAACCCCTTGATCTTATTCTTTAGGCCCCAAATCATATCTCATCTTGACTTCACAGCAGTTCTAAATAAAGCAGGCTCTACACAATGTTCCATAATAATATAGCAGAGTCTCTCTCGCATAATCCTCATGAGTTCTGTCTCAATTTTCAACCTGTTATATTTTTTACATATTAATTAAATCATTTTAGCAGATATTTATTTATATTTAATATATGATAAACTATGTCGTAGTAATATTAGTATATGGGTAGTTGACAAATAAAACTTGGACTGTGTCCTGTGGTGTGACATAGCAAAAATGTAGAAACATTTTTTTAACATACAAATAACATGAGAGAGGTTTATCTTCAATGTTAGAGGTTTTTTTGTTTTTTTTACATTTTTGCTGTCACACCATAGGACACATTGATACGTCAACTACCCATTTACAGAGTTTCTGGCTAATATTGAATATTAAATATATTTTTACATATTAAATATTTCTATAAATGTTTTTTATAAATATTCACATATATATATATATATATATAGTATATAAGTATACACTGCCATTCAAAAGTTTGGGATCATTAAGATTTTTTATGATGCTTTTGCTCATCAAGGCTGTATCTATTTGATTAAAAATACAGAAAAAAAACTGTAATTTTGTGAAATATTATTGCAATTTAAAATAACAGTTTTCAATTTTAATATACTTTAAACTGTAATTTATTTCTGTGATCAAAGCTGTATTTTCAGCATCATTACTCCAGTCTTCAGTGTCACATGATCTTCAGAAATCATTCTAATATATATATATAATATATATATATATATATATATATATATATATTATATATATATATATTAATAGACCCTGCAGCATAAAAGCAGTCATAAGTAACACAGGTATATTTGTAGCAATAGCCAACAATACATTGTATGAGTCAAAATTATCAATTTTTCTTTTATGACAAAAATCATTAGGATATTAAGTAAAGATCATGTTCCATGAAGATATTTTGTAAATTTCCTACCGTAAATATATCAAAACTTAATTTTTGATTAGTAATATGCATTGCTAAGAACTTCATTTGAACAACTTTAAAGGTGATTTTCTCAATATTTAGATTTTTTTGCACCCTCAGATTCCAGATTTACAAATATTGTCCTATCATAACAAACCATACATCAATGGAAATTGATGCTTACAGCTTTCAGATGATGTATAAATCTCAATTTCAAAAAAATTGACCCTTATGACTGGTTTTGTGGTCACAGATACACTAGTCAACATTTGAAGTGGATCAAAAAAAGTTCATTAAAGTTGTCCTAAGACAAGAACAAATTTTGGTTTTAGGACAAAGGTCAGGTTTTGATCCACTTCAAATGTTGACTTGTGTGTTTGTGTGTGTTTGAGGGTGTGTGTGTGTGTGTGTGTGTGTTATATATATATATATATATATATATATATATATATATATATATTATATATATATATATATTCCTTATTATTATTATATGATAATAGTTGATAACACATGACTGTTCAGAAATTCCTGTACTCAAAATACATGAATTACAGCCTGAAGCAGCGCTCCGAGTCTCTCCGGATGGAAAGCGCCTGGTTTTTAATCTAGAATTGCATTCATATCCGCCGAGTTCCAATTAGTGCTCAGAGTGATTTGATTCGGATGAAATTCAGCTTTTCAGAGGTTGTCTGTTCCCAGAGGCGCTGGTTTATGATGACGGGACGCTCCGGAGGGAACGAGCGCCGCTCCTGTAAATAATACATTCACTTTAATCACCCTGATGATTCCAGACTGTCCGGCGTCTCATTCTCCTCAAGAGTCCTGCAGAGATGTTCATTACCGCTCGTCACGTTCAGGAGAGAAGCTCTGTTTGATTGTGTCTGGAGGGGTTTTCAGGCCAACCTTTCAATGAGACGACGATCTGAAGAACAATCATCAAAGCCATCCAACACGCATTACAAAAGAAATCAGTGAGATTAGTGGCATCAAACACATCCGGCTCACTTTTACTAGTAAGAAATGTCCAATTTACTATGTATGTATATATATATATATATATATATATATATACATAGTAAACTGCAAATTCATTACTAGTAAAAGTGAGCCGGATGTGTTTCATGCCATTCATCTCTTATATATATATAACCGTTTGTTTGTGTGTGTGTGTGTGTGTGTGTGTGTGTGTGTGTGTGTTTGTTTGTTTGTTTGTTGATTTAGGCAGATGAACATATTTAAAGATATTTACCCCCAATTTCTCATATTCACTTTTGAGAGTTTTTTTTTTTAAACGGAAACAGTACAATTGAGAAAAATATAATAATAACAATAATGCATATAAATGTACTCATCATTTATATTGGTTTGTATGTTGAAATATAATTTATATAATTTGTGTATGTTGAAGTAAAATGTTTGATCTTTTATACTGGTTATACTTATACTTTATAAGTCTTTTTATTTATATTTGTTTGATATTTTTTGTTTGTTGTGTTGATGTTTGAGTTTGTACCTTATGGGGAAGCCAAAGATGACAATAACAATAATAATAATAACAATAGCAATAATAATAATAATAATAGAAAGAACACTACTAAAATAATTTTGGGTTTTATATATATTTTTACACACCACACACACACACACACACACACACACACATATATAGTATGCATATATGTGTGTGTGTGTGTATATATATATATAAGAAAGTTCAGTTCCATTGCTTCAGTGTTAGTCGGCTGATCACGTGTGTTACAGCAGTTTCTGATTCTACTGTCTGTTCTATTACTGTATTACTGTGTGTAAGTACAGTATGTGTGTCTCATTGTTGTGTTTGTGTGGTTCTCAGGTTTCTACATGTACATCGAGACGTCCAGACCTCGTAAAGACGGCGACACGGCTCGTCTCCTGAGCCCCACGTTTAATGTGGCCCCCAAAAACCCCTACAGCATCACCAGCCCGCCGGTGTACTGCTTCAGCTTCTACTACCACATGTACGGCAAACACATCGGTAAGAGCCACAGACGTGCTAAACATCCACGTTCATTATATGACTAGATGATTGAGATGAGAACTCCACACGACTGCTGGAGTGAGAATTAGAGCATGTGACAACTAGCCCCGCTCAACCTGATTTAGCTTATTCTGATGAAATTTACAGTGTATACTATTATAGTATTTATTCATTTTAAATACTATATTCATTTCGTTTTGAATTAGCTTTTATTTTTTTATTTTTTTCATTTTTTTATTTATATTTTTTATAATTATATTAACTATATTATAATTAGTTTATTTTCATTTTTATAATTCTATTTAGCTTAATTTTTTATTTCAGTTTTAGTAATTTAGTTTTAGAAATTTAAACTTGTTACTTTATTAATTTGCATTTAATTTTTTTTTTTAAAATGTATCTAATATTTGTCTTTTATTTTATTTCAGTGTTCAGTTACTGAAAAGTTTTCAGTAGTTTGTAGTTTCAATAGTGTATTTTAGTAATTTAATTATAGTAATGTATAGTAATTTATATTTCAGATGGCTGCCAAAGCAAACATTACTAATTTTTAAGTTTTCAATGTTTTTTTTTGTTTGTTTTTTTTAATTACTGAAACTGGTTTTTATTCCATTTTCATTTTGATTTTAGTGCAAGTTTTAAGAACTTTGTTATGTGCATTTTTTTGAGTTTTTTTATAATTCTGTTTGGCTTTAATTTAGTTTATTAAAAATTTTGTAATTTAGTTTTAGCCAATGCAATATTACAAATGATCATTATTATTAGTTTTTTTATCTTTTTTTTTGTAATTTTGTTAAGTGCTTTTGTCATTTTTATTCATATATATATATATATATATATATATATATATATATATATATATATATATATATATATATATATATAATTTTATTTATCTTTCATTGGCCTGGTTTCACAGACAGGGTTTAGACTAAACCAGGATTAGACCATAGTTCAATTAGGAGATCTAAGTAATTTTTATAAACGTGCCTTAGAAAAAGTATTACTGGGGTGCATCTTGAGACAAAACAAAGACACTGATATATTTTAAGATCAGTCGGTGCAACTTTCTTTCAGTTGAAACAGCTCAGATTTACATTTTAGTCTGGAACTAGGCTTAAACCTTGTCTTTTAGTAATTTAGTAATTTAGTTTTAGTAATTTAAACATTTATTTTACTTAGTTGCTAAAGCAACATTACTGATTTTCATTGAAGTTAAAGTATTTTTTATTTAATTTTTGTGTTTTATTTTATTTCCACTTTATTTCAGTTACTGGAAACAATTTTGATAGTTTTAGTTAATAATGACAATTCTTTTTAACACATTGTACCATATTTAAATTCACAGATTTTTTCCCCACTTGCACTCAAGATAGTTTTAAAGATTAATGAGCACTTTGAATCTGCACAGATAAAGATTGCCATATTTCTTGTGCATATGGTTGAATATACAGCTGTGAAAAAAAGACAAAAGCAGTAGATGTGGGCCTGACAGACAGAAGTAGCATTACATGCGCTCGGCTCACTGCTGATTAATGAAACTCACTTCAGTTTGTCTTTGGAGTTCTTTCTGTCTGTGTTTGTTTACTGGATTAAATCCCAGAGCTCACAGCAAACACTCACAGTGCCGTCACAGCGCTAACATTAGCTGCGTTCCTCATGCCGTCCAGAACCACCACAACACCTCATTCATCTCTGAACCAGACGTTTTATCCTCACGGAGCAGCTGCTGGAATATAATGAGAGAGGAGTCGATTTAAGAGGATAAGAGGATATCGCTCACATTAACATGAGCAGAAACGCTTTCATTCCTCTTTACAAGTGTTTCACTCAGGAAGATTGAGCGGATTGACTACCTAAACCTGACCGTAATGTCTTATTTAAGGCAAAACACTATAGGTGAACACAGCTACTGTAACAAAACAATGCTGCAATTTTTTTTTCTTGGTTATGCATTATGAGAATGTTACTTTTGAATGTTCTTCTGAACATTCTGAAAGTTGTAACATTTAAAAAAAAACGTTAGACGAACATCCAATGGGAAAAAAACGTTCCATATCAATGTATAAGTAACATTTTTGTGCTAACATTCTGAGAATATTATTAAAAATCAGGTGACTTTGAATGAACGTTCCATTAATGTTGCTGCAAGAATGTTTGTTTATAACTTTAAGAGAACCTTGCCAGAACGTTCTGAGAATATTCTCTGTTAGCTGGGAGTTTATGTCAAGTGTAAACTAATCGATATAACCATACTTCCCCTGTTGATTAATCACAGTACATTAAGACATGTTTTCTATTACAAATTTTCTGAAATGTTATGTTTAAATATGCATACGAGTCCTAATTTGCATACATTTCCAGAACATAAAATTGAACATTGGATAAAGCCATACTTAATATTCTTGTTTTATTTTGTGGACATATTGGATTTCAAAGTTTTTATAGAGGGGATTCTGGATTTCTCTTTTTATAACTCCATAAACAAGAAAATACTGTCAACAGACAGAAAAACAATACATTTTCACCTTGTTTAAGAAATACAGTTTAAAAAATACATCAACTGAATGTTACATGAACAAACCCCTCTGTAAAATCCTTCAGAATATAGATAGGAGTAAAACTGTAAGTTTTTGTGTATGTAAGAGCTGCTGAAGTAGAGAAAAAACTTTTAAAGATTGAAATCTTCAGATACAAATAGATAAAGTGCAGTGTGTTTTTTTGTTGTTGTTTTTTTGTTTTCTTTCCACTAGTCTTAACATTGGTTCAAAATTCTTGTCTGATTTTGTTGACATGTCAGAGTTAAAGGTTTTTCCTAAAGGAATTCTGGATTTCTCTTTTTATCACTCCATAAATCATAAAATACTGTCAACAGACAGAAAAAAAAAGTTTTCACCTAAAATGTTGTAAAAAATCAGGTGAATGATATATGAACAAACCCCTCAGTAAAAATCTTCAGAATATAGACAGAAATAAAACTCTAAGTTTTGGTGTATGTACGAGCTGCTGAAGTGGAGGAAAAACTTTTAAAGTTATTGATTGGAATTTAAATCTACAGACACAAATAGATAAAAAAAATACATAATAAAACGTACACTTAAATGTGTATTTTGGATATTTTTTTCCCCCACTAGTCTGAACATTGGTTAAACATTTTTATTTGATTTTGTTAATATATTAGAGTTAATTGTTTTTCCAGAGGTGATTCTCGATTTCTCTTTTTATTACTTGATAAATCAGAAAATACTGTCGACAGACAGAAAACAAACATGTTACCATGTTTGTAGGAGTTAAATGTTGTAAAAAAAATCAGGTGAATGTTATATGAACAAACCCCTCAGTAAAAATCTTCAGAATATAGAGAGGAATAAAACTCTAAGTTTTGGTGTATATAAGTGCTGCTGAAGTGGAGAAAAAACTTGGAATTTAAATTGAAATGTTTTTTCTACTAGTCTGAAACAAGACATGTTATGGAAGCGAAATAGACCTCAAAACTGACCAGTTCATGAAAAAAACATGCTTTCAGATTTCCACACACCTTTCCCAAGTACCCAAAGCAATCATGATTGTTAATTTACCATCCTACCGCCAGTGTTGGGCTAGTTACTCAAAGAATGTAATATATTACTCATTACTAGTTACTCCTTTCAAAAGTAATATTGTTACTTTACTTATTACTTTCTGGCAACAGTAATTAGTTACACTATTAGTTACATTACTGTTTCTTCACGCCACACAGAAGTTGTAACTGTGTATGTTCCACATAAAATTCTTCTAGAATGTTATTAACAACATATTTCTGCCTCATTATTTGACCAAAATCCACAGTGGATCGCATATATGATTATATTTCATTATGTATTTCATGAAATCACATAAGTTTGTAAGAAACTGTTTAATTTTCCAAAAAGATGTTTAATTATAGTAATATAATGTATGCAGATCAGAGGGATGTAATGCCAGAGTAAAGTAAAGCCACAACTTACACAACAGTGTTCAGATCATCTTTTTTCCTGACAAAATAAATATAATGCAATATTTCTATCTGCTGAATGTAAGCTTTTCCATATTTCAAGCTTGCCTGCTGCACCTCATCACATGCATGTGTGAGTCGTGAAAGTTATGATCATAAATCTAGGAATTATTTGATTGTTGGATTTTAAATCAGCGGGTCGAGGCATCAAAAGTAAATAAGTAACAAGCTGTTTTATGGATGGTAACTGTAATATTATTACTGAAATCTTATTAGTAATTAGTTACACTACTAGTTACTGCAAAAAGTAATATTATTACAGTAACTGAGTTACAGTAACTAGTTACTGCCCAACACTGCCTACAGCTTTGACCAGGTAGAAACCAAGTACATTCGATTGATTTGCAATTTGACTTGCGCTCTTCAGTTCTTCTGTCGGACGGCACTGAGGAGGTCAGTTGTTAAATGAATTGATTATATTTTCCCGCAGGCACTCTGAATGCGTTTGTGAAGCAGAAAGGTCAGTCGACTTCAGATGCCGGTCCAGTCTGGTCTCTCAGCGGGAACCAAGGGGACCGATGGAGACAAGCCAAAATTAGCATCCATCCTACTGCCTCCTTCCAGGTGAGCGAACTGCATGGGTAACACGGAGACATTCACATTCATTCAGTATTTATAGAGCATTTATGTGAGCTTTAGGGTCAGTTTTGAAGGAAATTGATATTTTTATTCATCAAGGACACATTAAATTGATGATAAGTGACAGTAAAGACATTTATAATGTTACAAAAGATTTCTGTTTCAAATAAATTATGTTCTATTGAACTTTCTATTCATCAAAGAATCCTGATATTTCAGTATCAATGGTATACTAATTAGTGCTGTCAAACAATTAATCGCGATTAATTGCATCCAAAATAAAAGTTTTATTTTACATAGTATATGTGTGTGTGTACTGTGTATATTTATTATGTATATATAAATACACACACATGCATGTATATATTTAAGAAAAATGTTACGTTTATAAATTAAATATATTTATATATAATATAAATTTTATGAATATAAATATATACATTTAAATACCTGTAGATATTTTCTAAATATATGCTGCATGTGTGTGTGTGTGTGTGTGTGTGTGTGTGTGTGTGTGTGTGTATATATATATATATATATATACATAATAAATATACACAGTACACACACATATATTATGTAAACAAAAACTTTTATTTTGGATGCGATTAATCGTTTGACAGCACTAATATATATATATATTTTCTGTTAGTATTTTGGATTAGATTTTATTTTTATATTTTCTGTTTTCATTTTAATTTTAGTTAAAGTTTTAGTACCTTTGTAAGGCTTTTTTGTCATTTTTATTACTTTTTTAAAAGTCTATAGTTTTTTTATTCATTTAGGTTTTTTCAGTTTGTTTTGTTTTAGTTCTTTTAGTACGTTAACTTTAATTAAACAACGAGACATTTTGATTTGGCAACTAGCTGATACAAACACATACTTTTATTAATCAATGATGCATTAAATTGATCAAAAGTGCCAGTAAAGACATTTATAATGTTACAATAGATTTCTATTTCAAATAAATGCTGTTCTTTTGAACTTTCTGTTCATCTGTGAATCCTGAAAAATAAAATGTATCACGATTTCCACAAAAATATTGAGCAGCACAACTGTTTTCAACATTGATAATAATCAGAAATATTTCTTTAGCAGCAAATCAGCATATTATTATGATTTCTGAAGATCATGTGACACTGAAGACTGCAGTAATGATGCTGAAAATACAGCTTTGATCACAGAAATAAATTACAGTTTAACACATATTCACATAGAAAACAGCTGTTTTTAATTACAAAACTATTTCACAATTTTACTGTATTTTTGATCAAATAAATGCAGCCTTGGTGAGCAGAAGAGACTTATTTCAAAGACTTACTGTTATATTTATAGTTTTTTGTAAATATAATATATATATATGTATGTATCATTTTATGTTAGTATTGTAGGAAACAGTAAGTCACTCGAGGTCATGCTGTATTTTGAAAATAGCCTAATAGCACAACCTCTCATATCTTACAGAAGCTGATGTCGAGTCCAGAAGAGGCTCTTGAGACCAGCTTTATATTGTTTGTGCTCCATTTCCATCACACAGGTGATATTCGAGGGCGTCCGCGGCCCCGGGATCGAGGGGGACATCGCCATCGATGATGTCACGCTCGAGGAGGGGGAGTGTCCTGACCCTCCGTCCAATCGTATGTATCGAGCATGCATCTCCATGGTAACCAGGTCATAATTGAATGCAGCACAATTTTGTCCTGGAGAGCTCAGTAATTACAGGAGAACACACAGCGAGAAAGACGGAAATGAGGCCAGATAATGGGCTGGAATTGACAAGAGCGGCGGCGAGAGCTTCTGCAGGAAACATCAGAGCAAATGAAAAACTTTCCTTCCGGAGACAAACTACAGCTGTAATCGTGAAGTGAAGCTATGTGTTAATCATTATTATTAGGCATCAGGTTTTCCATTATTATCCAAAGCTGCGTGACTGTAAGAGACGTCTCATATCGACCTCACCGTGAGATGTGTTTGTGTCGTAAACACAAGCGTGGTGGAGAACGATCAAATGCTGCAGTAATAATATGCTCTGGAGGATGATTATGAATCACAGAAATACAGTTCAGACATTTATGAACAACTGTATGTGTGAAAAACATTAGAGAGAGACGCCTTTGAGTGCTGTTTACTGAGTCAAGCAAGTATTTTTTTTATTTTTTTTTTAAGTTGCCAGTCACCGCCAGCATTTTTTACATTTCCACAAAACTTTCATGGCCCCCATAATACTTTGTTGTATGAATATATGAACAGAAATGCACTTAAGTTTTTCGTTCTGGTTCTATGAGAGCACCTGGAGATTTGGTTTGGTGCTCACACTGCACCCATTAAATATAACTATGAAAAATAAAATAAGTAATAATAGTATTAATAGACTTTATTTATTTATTTAATAAAATAATAAACAAAATAATAAAGTGCAATAATTCTATTATATTTTGAAATAAAAAGTGAGTATTAAATTAAAATACAATTATTTTATAGCACACTTAAAAAATACAATACAAATATTGACATTTTATGTTATTTTATCACTTTTTTTATATATATATATATACGTGTATATTATATATATATATATATGAAACTTAAAATCGGCAAGCTTTATTTTGGCGGGTTGCTGGGAAGTCATTATATGCACTGCCAGTTTTAGCATGTCAGTGAATGAAATGTCAGGTTTGCTCTGAATCCAGCAGCACATAGATTTATGCTTTCAGTTCAGATGGAAATCTTGTACAGTATATTAGAGTTAGTCGATCTAGAACGGTGATTGTGCATTAACAGCTGTCAACCATGTCAGTACACAAATGAGTAGCGCCTCCTACTGTATAACAGTAAAAACACAGTGAAAACACGGACAGCGGGAAAATTCCCTCAATGCTGGGGAAAGATTTAAAGGGACAGTTCACCCAATAATGAACAATCTGTCATCATCTACTCACCTTTAAGTCACTCCAAACCTGTATGAGTTTCCAATTTCTGTTGAGCACAAAAGAAGATATTTTGGAGAATGTTGTTATTCAAACAGTTGACGCCGGTAGCCATTGACGTACATAGTAGTTTTTCCATTCTATGGAATTCAATGACTCCCGTCAACTGTATAGTAACACTGTAGGGCTGGGTGATATGACCAATTCATATCTCTGTATTTTTTTTTGGCTGATTTGTGGTATGCACTATATATCTCGGTATTTTGTATTTGGATTAAACAAATAATCAAATAAAGTGAATGTAACCAAAAAAAGAAAAATTGAGCAAACTTAAAAATTTAAGGCAACCAGCTTCAGCAGATTTTTGAGTTTTCTCAACTCGTTGTTTTAAGTTTATACAACAAAAAGTTGAGAGAGCTCAAAAATCTCCTAAAAAAATAAGTTAAAAAATCTCCTAAAAAAATCTGCTGAAGCTGGTTGCCTTAAATTTTTAAGTTTTCTCAACTTTTCTTTATTTTTTACAGTGTAGGGCATATATTATGTGAAAAAAGGGTTAAAATCACATTACATTCTAACATTGTAACATTGCAATCTAAAAACAAAAATAATGCTTTTAAAGCAGAAGTTAAATTTACTAAACTAAAAATAAAAATAATAAAAAAGCACAGACTAATTGAGTAAAAAGGCTATTTTGATTAACCACTTTACAGTTAGTTATATCATACAAGTACACTTACTTGTAGGTTGAAAATTCTACATATGTCACATTTATTGTCCAACCTACAAATATTTCAGCAAAATGTATATTTTAGAGTTATTGCGCTCTGTCTGTCTGGTGCTCGTTCTGAATGAAGTTTAGCGGAGCAAAAGCTCATGCAAATGGCAATGTTTCCATGGCTTTCTAACATTTACAGATGGAGAATATACCTGTGAAATGTAAGTTATGCATTTAGGAAAACAGCATGTCTCAAACACATTAAACAGCGCTGAGTAGCGTCATGCTTTTCTGTCAGAGCTGCTTTAAACTCAAACTATAGGCTACTATATCTTACCAGTTTTTAAAGCACTTCATATAAAGCTTGTCACATGTTTAGAACAAATTGTATTAAAGGATTAGTTCACTTTCAAATTAAAATTTCCTGATAATTGACTCACGCCCATGTCATCCAAGATGTTTATGTATTTCTTTCTTCAGTCAAAAAGAAATTAAGGTTTTTGATGAAAACATTGCAGGATTTTTCTCCATATAGTGAACTTCAATGGACTCCACAAACGGTTGAAGATCAAAATTACAGTTTCAGTGCAGCTTCAAAGGACTATAAACCATACCAGACGATGAATAAGAGTCTTATCTAGCCAAACCATCGCTCATTTACAGTGTTGGGCAGTAACTAGTTACTGTAATAATATTACTTTTTGCAGTAACTAGTAGTGTAACTAATTACTAATAAGATTTCAGTAATAATATTACAGTTACCATCCATAAAACAGCTTAGTTACTTTGATGCTCAACCCCACTGATTAAAAATCCAACAATCAAATAATACCTAGATTTATGTTCATAATTTTCACGACTCACACATGCATGTGATGAGGTGCAGCAGGCAAGCTTGGAATATGGAAAAGCTTACATTCAGCAGATATAAATATTGCATTATATTGATTTTGTCAAGAAAAATGATGATCTGAGCACTGCTGTGTTTTACTTTACTCTGGCTTTACATCCCTCTGATCAGCATAAGATACACTATATTACTATAATTAAAAATATTTTTGGAAAATTAAACAGTTTCTTACAAACTTATGTGATTTCATAAAATACATAATGAAATATAATCATATATGGGTAACGGATAAATTACAATTAGCTTCAAGCTACACATGACAATTAATGAGATTAATACAACACTTCTGCTTGAATGTCACTATTAATCACTATTGAGTGTTTGTAATAACTTCTGACTGTGATACAATGTGGATTTTGGTCAAATGATGAGGAAGAAATATGTTATTAGTAACATTCAAGAATAATTTTATGCGGAAGATACACAGTTACAACTTCTGTGCAGTGTGAAGAAACAATGTAACTAGTAGTGTAACTAATTACTGTTAAAAAGTAATAAGTAACAATATTACTTTTGAAAAGAGTAACTAGTAATGAGTAATATATTACATTCTTTGAGTAACTAGCCCAACACTGGTCATTTAAAAAAAAAAAATTAAAATGTATATGCTTTATAAACACGCGTCCATGACGTCACGTAATACGTAATAACGTTGAAAAGGTCACGCTTGACGTAGGCTCCATCTCATCTCCTCTAAGTTCAAAATCGTCCGACATCGTTGTTTTACCTTTTAACTCCCTTCTTTTGTAAACGGCGTTTGACTTAACGTTAGTATTTACACGCTTCAACTTGTAAACACTGACTCGGTACTTCCGCCTACGTCAAGCGTGAGCTTTGACCGTGATGGACACGCATCGCAGAACAGGAGAGCATTTGTGTTTATAAAGCATATCAATTATATATATATATTTTTTTAAATGAGCGATGGTTTGGCTAGATAAGACCCTTATTCGTCGTCCGGTATGGTTTATAGCCAGGGTGCGAACTACGGGGGAGCTCGGCTCCCCTTAATAAGACATGGGCTCCCCTGAAAAAGTGATTTGTGAAATTTTGGGGGGTCTCAAAAAATATTGACAATGTTTTATTTTGATGTGCAATTTCAGTTTTGTGTAATGTGATCATCGTGGATTATTATGTGTAAAATTGCAAAAATATAATTCAATGCATGACGGCGATTTAAACCTAATTCACTTCAATAAAGATAACTATACATGCTATTCTTGTCATGAGCATCAAGGTGTGGGGGCGCTGCGGTGCAAATTCCACTCATGTTTAGTACGTTAACTCAAAGCAAAGACTAAAGGGACTTTGCTCAAAGATTCGTAGAAAAAATATAAACGTCTGCGTGACTCTCGATTGACAGCCTGATGCTAAATAGACTATCTGTGGGTGGCTGTTTGTTGTTTCACCTATCAATTCGTGTCGATAAAGTATAATAGGGTAAATCCTGTATAGTGATTTATCCTATATAGTGCTTGCATAGAGCAAGTAGTGCATACACTTGTAGCTGTTATGTATCTTTGTAAGTCATTGTAAGCGCACGAGCCCCCCTACCCTCCCCCCGCCCGCCCACGTTATTATAAAAATAAATAATTAAAAATAAAAAATAAAAAAGTGGGCTCCCCCAAAGTCCACGGTACAGTTCGAACACTGTTTATAGCCCTTTGAAGCTGCACTTAAACTGTAATTTTGATCTTCAACCGTTTGTGGAGTCCATTGAAGTTCACTATAT
Organism: Aspiorhynchus laticeps; assembly: GCA_023376895.1. Classification (NCBI taxonomy): domain Eukaryota; kingdom Metazoa; phylum Chordata; class Actinopteri; order Cypriniformes; family Cyprinidae; genus Aspiorhynchus; species Aspiorhynchus laticeps. Next base: position 43,794,385 of record CM041802.1, read on the forward strand.
GGAGAAAAATCCTGGAATGTTTCCATCAAAAACCTTAATTTCTTTTCGACTGAAGAAAGAAACACATAAACATCTTGGATGACATGGGCGTGAGTCAATTATCAGGAAATTTTAATTTGAAAGTGAACTAATCCTTTAAGCACTTTCTCCGCCGCAGCTCAGTCTGTGTCCTTCCTCGATATTTTTTCAGATGCGCTCGTAATCAAACTACTGTATATCGATATTAACAGTATTGCTTCATACCGTAAATATATCGATATATCGTACAAACTCGATATACCGCCCAGCCCTAGTTAACATCCATTCAGATTTTAGTCTGAAACTACATACACATGACAGTCCCAGGCATCATGCTGGTTAGTTTTGGTTATCTGGTTAGTGCTAACCTCTTTCTCTGTGTTTCCCACAGCGATCAGAGGAGCGGCTGCACGCGGCGTCTCCAGTATATGGCCATTGAGCGTCACGCTGTTTTGTACCGTATTCATCGGTCAGAGGTGACGCTCCACGTGAGAAAAGACTCCCGTCCCTCAATATTTAATCACCAAAGATTCATGCTTTCGGATCGTGGAGGAGGCACAACACCGGATCCATGCTGAATGAGACGACTACAAACAGAAGAGTAATAACTAATGCTTAAAATAAATACATAAACATTCTCTGCTGAGATGCGATGCGATGTCTGGAATCAACCGAGGGTTTGAACGTTGATCTCAAAAGCACAACGAATACTTCACAATCTGGATTTACCTGCAAGACAATATTGAGTCACCATTCCCCTTCCTTCACAGGTTTGCTTTCCATCTTGAGATGTTCTTTTCTGATGCTTTGGAGTAAGCTACAATCAACGAAAACATCTCTTGGTTTGTTCTGGGTTTGGTTCGGATCGGTGCTTTAAAACGCCTCGTTTCGCTTTATTCCCCGACTCCAGTAGCAGCCTGATTTCTCAACACTGTGCTCACGTTCACAAGCGAAGGATCTTGCGTTTTTTTGGCGTCCGTGCCGGTGAAAGACTCGGATTTTCGTCGTTCCCAGCACCGGTTGAGTGAGAGTTTTTGCCATTAAAAAAAGAAGTGCCTTCAGGTTAAAAAACGATCCGTTAGCCTGGCCATCGACACCAAACGTCCATGTTTCTAACATCTCCGATGGGCTATTTTATACTCATTTCTATCGCTCCTCGAGTGCTGGAATGCGCGACTTCGAGCGTCACGTACGAAGAATCGCGAACGTACGATGTTTGGCTGCTGGAGGACGATATATGGACGAATGTCACGCTCTCCATCCCCGACTATCATGCCTCTGTCACCGAACAATGTGCATTCTGAGAGAAAAAATACGAAATATTCATAATTATAATAATATTTTATTACTCTATACAGAATGTGTTTCAGCTTTTACACACGAACTGTGAAAATCGGTGGCGGTATCTACCTGAGCGCTCGACCGGCCGCTTTTTAAAAAGTGTTGTAAAAAATAATATGTGTTATGAAAATGTTTTGACAAGAAGCTGTGTCTCGTTTCTTCTGATTTACGTTGAAATGTTCAGACTTTGCTGTCTTTATTTCTCGTCGTCTCCCTTGCATTTCTGAAAATATCAAAAACGGGCAAAAAAACGCCGGTTTGGTAACTGTACAACTTGTATATGTAAAGAAGCTCTGTTCATTGAGATTTATATGAGATGTTTTATGTACGAGTCAAAGGAAGCACAACATTTAGGATTCAGTCATTTATAAACATCATATATGTGACCGTCCTCCTGCAAAACTGACGTGGAAATAAAGTGACACTGACTTTCGCTACGAATGGAATAAAAACATTAATGGAATAATGGAAATATAACATAATGGTAATATTGCTCAAGCGTATGGTTAAAAAAATATATGATTTAAATTATTGGGGCGGAATACAAAAACATCATGAGCTGATTAATGATATTCAAAAAGTCATTTAAAGAAATTGTTCACCCCAAAATAAAATGTGTTCACCCTCAGGTCATCAGAGATTAGGATGAGTTTGTAGAAATGTGTCTCTGCATCAGTGTCTCAGCAATGGATGCTCTGCAGTGAATGGGTGCCGTCAGAATGAGAGTCTGATAAAAACATCACAATAATCCACAGCACTCCAGTCCATCAGTTAACATCTGGAGAAGACAAAAGATGAGACAAATCCAGCATTAAGACGTTTTAACTCAAATATGAGTCCATAATCCATAATTCCATCCAGCATAATGTTCTAAGAATGTTCAACCAAAACAAAGTTCAACCTTTGAAGAATGTGTTTGCTTGTTTATATCCGAACATTAAGGAAACATTCCATTGTATCATTTTGCAAACATAATGAGAACGTTACTTTTGAATGTTCTCTGAAACAAGTGTAACATTTAAATGCTTCATGATGAAAGTTCCATCAACAATGCATAAATAAATAACATTTTAAGAACATTATTAAAGACCAGATAACTTTGAATGAACGTTATATTAATGTTACTGGAGTAATGTTTGTTTAAGAACATTCTCTGTTAGCTGATAATCCATAATAACTCTTCCTCCAGTGATAAAGTGTTCTGGACTGAATCAGGACAAATATGTGGCTGGATTTTGATGTGAGAGACAACAGTAAATGCACTTTTTCACTGAGGAAGAGTTATTATGGATTATCAGAAAACAGGGAATGTTCTCAGAACCAGAGCCGATCCTCCCTATACGCAGAATACGCAGGCTGCTTAGGGCCCCCGAAACACCAGGGGCCCCCCTTGCTCTCAAAGGTTTTAATTTTAGTTTCTATTTTGAATTTGGCCAGCTGTTGTGAAAACATGAATGATCATTTCTTTTAATGTGGTGCGCTGTCACGCTCTCTATGTAAAAATCTTGTAACCGTCAATGTCATACAGTCTCTTGTTTAAAAAATGAGCTGGAAGCGTACCGTGAAGAGATACTGTTTCTCGAGCACCTTCCGCGAGCGTGATTCGAGACGGAGTGAAACACGGACAAATATGTTTCATCCATTCCTCAACACCCCCCCCCCACCACCACCCCACCCTCCCGACCGGCGACGCAGTTTTGCGTAGGGCCCTCAGAAGCCAAGGATCGTCACTGCTCAGAACGTTCTCTCAATGTTATAAACAAACGTTCCTCCAGTAACATTAATGAAATGTTCGTTCAAAGTTATCTGGTCTTTAATAATGTTCTTAAAATGTTATTTATTTATGCATTGTTGATGGAACTTTTATCCTGAAGCATTTAAATGTAACACTTGTTTCAGAGAACATTCAAAAGTAACGTTCTCATAATGTTTGCAAAATGATACAATGGAATGTTTCCTTAATGTTCGGATATAAACAAGCAAAAACATTCTTCAAAGGTTGTCAAAACATTCTTAGAACATTATGCTGGATGGAATTATGGATTATGGATTAAAAACGTCTTAATGCTGGATTTGTTTCAGCTTTTGTCTTCTCCAGATGTTAACTGATGGACTGGAGTGCTGTGGATTATTGTGATGTTTTTATCAGACTCTCATTCTGACGGCACCCATTCACTGCAGAGCATCCATTGCTGAGACACTGATGCAGAGACACATTTCTACAAACCTGATGAAGAAACAAACTCATCCTGATCTCTGGATGACCTGAGGGTGAACACATTTTCAGATCATTTTAATTTTTGAGTGAAATACTCCTTTAAAAGTGAAGTGTGTTGTTGTTTAGGGTATTTGGGTGTTTCTTTGTCAAATCCATTAAGAACATTGACACACATGGCGTTGGTTTTATTTTAGATGAATGATGGTGTGATGTAGACGTGCGTCACAGAAATGTATTAGTACCTCAGTAGCTGTTTCATAATGGAAATGTTTAATATTCTGCAGCGCTCGCCATATTGTCACATTACATTAGTGACAAACAACATGAGGTTAAGAACGCCAGACGTGAAGTCCTGAACCATAATGTACAATTTCCTTCCTTGTGCCCCAAAACAAGCTTTAATTTGTGAATCAGCAGGAGGGTAAAGAACGAGCCGAGTGAATAACGAAGCGTGGTTTTACCGCAGGACGTCACATATATGTGCTGTATATGCAGGTCAAAACAGATATGATGTAAAAGATTCATTCACTGTACAATGACTGACACTTGTTACAGGACTTCAGAATCATCCGTCTAATGAATCACGAGTCAAATAACCCGGTCTTTATGATGTAAAAATGAGACATCAACAATAAAATAAATATTAATGATGTTAATTAAGGGCTAAAGGCATCTTAGCTGTGAACATGTACTACAAGAGAGCTTATGTTATTATTATTTGCCAAAAGAAGTCATGGATGTCATTTGTTTTCTGTTTAGAGTTGGGCGATGCACTGAATCAGGGATGGGCAACTGGCGGCCCGCAGTGTCTTTTAGTACGGCCCGCTGGATTATATTAGACTCGGATGATAAATCACGTAAATCAGTTTATGATGTTAATGCCGTCTCCAAACAGGAGTTCGCTATTTTCCAACCGCTCACCTATTAATAACAGCGCAGTAGGACGTGCACTCTAATGTAAACATTTACTAACATTAGCAAATAAAAACAGATGATATTTTTACCAAGTTCAAGGGCATACCCATATATTTGGATTGTTTTGAAATCTGTATTGTTATTTAAATCGCCATCACAAACAACGGGGACGCCAGAGCTGCACTTGCATCAAATTTCAAAGGTAAAATGCATAGTAAACAAAACCTTTTTACTAAATGCATGACAGAAATGTTTGCACTGAACTGTGGTTCCTTAGGGGGTTCCTGTTAAGGGTTTCCGCGGGTTTAATTGTTTAAATTTAAGGCCATGACAACTCAAATGGTACGAAAAGTCTTAATTTTTAAAGGTCTTAAATTTGATTTTAAAAAGTAAATTTGGAGTATTTTTTAAAAAATAAGACCTTTTTAACTGTCCTCTTAGGTTGTTTTGAGAATATTCTGTTGGCCACTAATAAAAAGTAAGACCTCTGTACATACAGACAATACAATTAAGATGTTTACATTGGCTTGTTGGGGTAATATTGCTGTCATCTGACAACAAGGTTTTGCTTCTGAATTAGTATAACTGCACAAGTTTTATAGTTAATAATATCTTTAAAAACAAATTACATTAATTATACTTTGATTTCCTTCAATAAAAAGGAGATTGAGTAAAACGGTGTAAAAGGTGTGTAGACGTGGATTAGTAATCTGGCCCCTTGGTATAAATTAGAAAAAATTCTGGCCCTCGTCACTATCAAAGTTGCCCATCCCTGTACTGAATGCATTTGTGATGATTTGCTGGTGGAAATGAACTGATATTATGAGTATTGCAGTGATATTAAAGCACTTTTTGTTTGGTGTTTGATTCATTCGAGTGAATCACTTCAAACTCTCCGATTCTTCAGTTGCTTTAAAACCATTAAAAGTCATTTTCTTACATTCAAATGTTTTATTAAAAATGCTATGTACTGTAGGTAAATATTGCTGTTTATATATGTGTTGTTGGTGTGTATATAAATGAAAATAATTCAGTATTATTTTTCTTTGTGTTCGTTTAGTGTGAAACTGGTGCAAACATGCCTTGTTTGATTTAGATTTTTACTGTTTTACTTTTGTTCAAACATTTATATATTGAGTATTGTCTGAAAATATTGGGATAATTGTATCGCCCAGCTCGAATGCCTGGATACAATTTTGATAGAGTAACATTTGGTTAATTTAGCACTCCTATTGCAAAAAAAACTAATAATAATGCATACACTTTTTGCATTTCTGGGTCGATAGAACATGAGGTTATATAACATTTAAAAAAAAATTAATGTTACGGTGTTTGAAAATTTGAAATTTGAAATTAAAAGTTGAAATTCCAAACTTTATAAGAACTACAGCAAAACCACTGCAATGAGAGAAATATTATATATATATATATATATATATATATATATTTCAATATTCATGATACATTTTATTTTATATCTCAGAATTCAATTAAAACCATTAGAATTAATAGAACTTAATTAAATTCCTTTGAACTTATAAATCATGTTGCTCAAAAACAATCCAAATTTATGAAACCTGCATATTGTTTTCCTTACAAATCAACATAAATATAACTCTGTAATGCTTTTGAACAAAATATATTAATTTGACTTGTATAAACTTTGACTTTCAGCCTGATTCTGCAATACAGTATAGTGAAATGTGGACTTCTCCTCTTTCAAACTCACTTTTCTTCATCAAATTAAGTCTGTTTGGTCTTTGAACTTTTGCTTTTCATCTCTTTGGGCTGTAGTTTGTTAGATATTGTTTATTTATGTCACATCTTTTGTCTCTTTATAGTGTTTTTGAGCATGCATAATCAAATTTACCAACAAAGTTCAGTCCTAAAAGTGTGTATGACACAGAAAATAGGCTCAATGTATTTTACACGAGCAAATTTAACTTTTAAAACATGACCCGAACGCATAACAATTTAGTTTAATCTCTTAAAGATCATTTTTAAAAATCTGAAAAAAATAAATGATGTGTATTTTAATATTCTTCATCCATATGCGAAGCTTTTTTCCTGTACTAAAAACAATGGAATTTTTAGAAATTTTTATGTACTGCTTTTATTGAAACTGACTGAATGCGATAGGAGGGTTACGACCGAGCAGATGGAGTTAAATGACCTTCCAGAATGTCTTTAATATATATTTCAGTGTTTCTCAGTTGATCGAGTGTTTAGTGCTTCACACTGGAGCTGATCTGAAGGACTCGTCATCTTCAGAAACATTGACCGTATCTGAAACAATCAGAAGTGTGTTTATGATGTGTTTACAGTAGATCGATGTCTGTCGCTCATGAAAGCTGATCTGATGTCCTGTAACAACCGTTCAGTCATTATACTCACTCAATATACAATAATGCTTCCTTTCACTGTATTTCTTTGGATTTACCATCCATTTGTGTGTCATTCTTGCAACTAATGATGAAAAAAATAAAGAAAGCTATTTTAAATCTGTGTTGGTGAAACGCATTGCTGGAAATCCTTCTTATTCATGGAGTATTTTGCAGTTGAATTAGACATTATTTATTGATTTCTGCAATTTAGCCACAAATAGTCTTGACTTGGAAGAAAAGCAGATATTGTACATTTCTACATATAGTTTACTTTATAGTGGGGCATGTTGTCACAACGGGAGCTGTTACTGATTTGAGTAGATTCATATAAAAATTAAATATTTTGCAAAACATTTAAATCCATTGCAGTCTGTTTAATGTCTTTTCACCGAGATTTTGAGAATAGAGCAATTCATGAAAACAAAATCTTGAAAAAACTGAAAAAATAACATTTTAATCTGCTAAAACTTAAAAAACTAAGTTCAGTTGCTGCCTTAAATTTGTAAATATAATCAAATTGGCTGTACAAGTCATTTGAACTTAAATGATAGAAAAATTAAACTAGTTTAAAAAATAGTTAAATGTTGTATAACTTAAAAATGTAATTATTTGATGAGTTAAAGTAATGGAAAAACATTTTTCCAAGACTTACTGACCATATTTTTTTTACAGTGAAACAGTGTTATTTTAGTAACTTGGAGATACTATTATGGTATATTTTGCATTTTATTATTGCATTTTCTGTGCTTGTTAATTTTAGTTAAAGTAGTGTTTTTGTTGTATTTAAATATGTCTATATAATTTTTATTAATTTTTATTTCAGTTTTAGTTATTTTAGTGCATCAAGTTAAACTATTTAAAAATGAAAAATGTTGCTCTGGAAGCTAGCTGAAATAAGTTTAAGGTTTTTATATTTTATTATATTATATTATATTTATTTATTCAGTTGGCGTTTATTTCAAGTAGCATTTTTTTTGTTTTTGTTTTAGTTTTTATTTTCGTTAACTATATGCAGAAATATTGTGAATTTGCTATTGCATATGTTGTTTAGATGATATAATCCTCTGCAGCAGTGTTTGTGAGTGTAAAGTGTGAAGTGTGTGTTCGTGACCCGGATCTGTGGTTTGAGAGGTTTCTGTGGTTGTTAATGGTCTCTGGACTCTGTTGAAGTGTTTTAGTGACCCGTAGATGTTATTTTCCAGCTGTCTGTATTGAGTTCATATCAACAGATGTGTTTCTCACACTGAACACCAGCGGGTGTGCGTGTGCGTGAGGTGTGCGTGTGTGTGTGCGTGAGTGTGCGTGTGTGTGTGAGTGTGCGAGTGTGTGCGTGTGAGTGCGTGTGTGAGTGAGTGTGCGCGTGTGAGTGTGTGGTGTGTGTGTGGTGGTGAGGTGTGCGTGTGTGTGCGTGAGTGTGCGTGTTTTTATTTCACACATAATAATTGGGCATATCGCTGTCGTGTTTTATTCATTTGAGCATTTTAGGGTTTTTTAGTTTCACACTGAAAAAATTATGTATGATTTACTTTGAAACCATTTACCTCAAAAATGCTACATTTAGCAAATAATTACACATGATAAGTAATGCATTAAATTAAACCTAAATTTTTAAGGACAAAGGCTGAACTACACCTCTAATAATTGTTGTTTTATTCACAATATTTTTTTAGTGTTATTTGTCTTAATGTAATGCTGTCACACTGGGATCCACACGGCTGTGGTTGTAAAAATAAATAATAAAATTTATATTAAAAAAACAAGTATGTCATACAAAAAAAACAAAATCTGGTGCAAAATTGATTTTTTTAGGGTTGTTTTTTGAAAGAGTCTCTTCTGCTCATCAAGGCTGCATTTATTTGCAACAATACAGTAAAAATGTGAAATAGTTAACTGTTTTTGATATGAATATCTGTTAAACTGTAATTTATTTCTGTGATCAAAGCTGTATTTTCAGCATCATTACTGCAGTCTTCAGTGTCACATGATCTTCAGAAATCATAATAATATGCTGATTTGCTGCTCACGAAACATTTATGATTATTATCAATGTTGAAAACAGTAATATTTTTGTGTAAATTGTGATACATTTTATTTTTCAGGATTCACAGATGAATAGAAAGTTCAAAAGAACAGCATTTATTTGAAATAGAAATCTTTTGTAGCATTATAAATGTCTTTACTGCCACTTTTACTTTAGTTTAATATTTTGGTGTTTTTATGAAGAACGGAGAGTTTTGCCAACACACTTTACACAGACACAATCTGTAATCGCTCTTTAAAAACTACGAAAGTGATATTTATTTTTGCCATATGGAGAACTGAGCTGTCACATGTCACATTTCACTTCCATTCTTTGAGGGTAAATAAAGAAAAATGTATACATTGTAATTATTAAACAAAGTGACATATTTGTTCCAGACACGTGTGAAATCACTGTGAATTTGAATGCATTGTTGATGAAAAAACAACAAATATTAATTAAAAAAAAATTAAAAATACTTTCCCCAAACGTTTGAATGGTAGTGTATCACAGTTTCCACAAAAATGCTATTTATATAATATAATATTATTAGTACTGGGCAATGATTAATTGTGATTAATCGCATCCAAAATAATAGTTTTTATGTGTGTGTACTGTGCATATTTATTATGTATATATGAAAACAGCATATATTTAGAAAATATTTACATGTGGTATGAAAAAGTGTTGGCCCCCTTCCTGATTTTTTATTTTTTTGCATGTTTGTCACACTTTAATGTTTCAGATCATCAAACAAATTTAAATATTAATCAAAGATAACACAAGTAAGCACAACATGCAGTCTTTGAATTAAGTTTTTCATTATGAAGGGAAAACAAAATCCAAACCCACATGGCCCTGTGTGAAAAAGTGCTTGCCCCCTAAACCTAATAACTGGTTGGGCCACCCTTAGAAGCAACAACTGCCATCAAGCGTTTGCGATAACTTGCAATGAGTCTGTTACAGCGCTGTGGAGGCATTTTGGCCCACTCATCTTGGCAGAATTGTTGTAATTCAGCCACATTGGAGGGTTTTCGAGCATGAACCGCCTTTTTAAGGTCATGCCACAGCATCTCAATAGGATTCAGGTCAGGACTTTGACTAGGCCACTCCAAAGTCTTCATTTTGTTTTTCTTCAGCCATTCAGAGGTGGATTTGCTGGTGTGTTTTGGATCATTGTCCTGCTGCAGAACCCAAGTTCGCTTCAGCTTGAGGTCACGAACAGATGGCCGGACATTGTCCTTCAGGATTTTTTGGTAGACAGCAGAATCCATGGTTCCATTTATCACAGCAAGTCTTCCAGGTCCTGAAGCAGCAAAACAGCCCCAGACCATCACACTACCACCACCATATTTTACTGTTGGTATGATGTTCTTTTTCTGAAATGCTGTGTTACTTTTACGCCAGATGTAATGGGACACATACCTTCCAAAAAGTTCAACTTTTGTCTCGTCAGTCCACAGAGTATTTTCCCAAAAGTCTTGGGGATCATCAAGATGTTTTCTGGCAAAACTGAGACGAGCTTTTATGTTCTTTTTGCTCAGCAGTGGTTTTGGTCTTGGAACTCTGCCATGCAGGCCATTTTTGCCCTGTCTCTTTCTTATGGTGGAGTCATGAACACTGACCTTAACTGAGGCAAGTGAGGCCTGCAGTTCTTTAGATGTTGTTGTGGGGTCTATTGTGACCTCTTGGATGAGTCGTCGCTGCGCTCTTGGGGTAATTTTGGTCGGCCGGCCACTCCTGGGAAGGTTCACCACTGTTCCATGTTTTCTCCATTTGTGGATAATGGCTCTCACTGTGCTTCGCTGGAGTCCCAAAGCTTTAGAAATAGCTTTATAACCTTTTCCAGACTGATAGATCTTAATTACTTTCTTTCTCATTTGTTCCTGAATTTCTTTGGATCTCAACATGATGTGTAGCTTTTGAGGATCTTTTGGTCTACTTCACTTTGTCAGGCAGGTCCTATTTAAGTGATTTCTTGATTGTGAACAGGTGTGGCAGTAATCAGGCCTGGATGTGGCTAGAGAAACTGAAGTCAGGTGTGATAAACCACAGTTATGTTTTAACAGGGGGTGGGGGGCAAACACTTTCACACAGGGCCATGTGGGTTTGGATTTTGTTTTCCCTTCATAAAAAAACCCTTCATTTAAAAACTGCATGTTGTGTTTACTTGTGTTATCTTTGATTAATATTTAAATTTGTTTGATGATCTGAAACATTAAAGTGTGACAAACATGCAAAAAAAAAAAAATCAGGAAGGGGGCCAACACTTTTTCACACCACTGTATATTCATATAATTTATATTATATATAAATGTATTTCATATATAAACATAACATATTTTTCTTAAATATATGCATGCATGTGTTTGTATTTATATATACAGTACATAATAAATATGCACAGTACACACATATATTATGTACACAATTTTTTTTTATTTTGGATGCGATTAATCACGATTAATTGTTGCCCAGCACTAAATATTATAATATTATAAGTATACATATTATATGATATAAAATCATATTATATATTTTATATATTATAAAAAAAAAAACATTTTTAAAAATCACAATTATTCCAAACTTTAAAAATATCCACCATAAATATTGTGCAGCACAACTGTTCAACATTGATAATAATCAGAAATGTTTCTTGAGCAGTAAATCAGCATATTATTATGATTTCTGAAGATCATGTGACACTGAAGACTGGAGTAATGATGCTGAAAATACAGCTTTGATCACAGAAATAAATTACAGTTTAACAGATATTCACATAGAAAACAGCTGTTTTACATTACAAAACTATTTCACAATTTTTACTGTTTTCAATAACTTTTTTCTTCTTTTTAATAGTCCCATATCATTCAGCTTTAATTGCATCCATGCCGTAGCAGATATCTGCATTTGATCCGTTCAGAAGCTTCACAATAGAAACCTTTGCTGCAGAAATTGATTCACAGCCGGTCTCAGGACTGAATTGTATAAATGCATCAACTTGAAGGTATTACTCATCTGTAATAATGGCCTTTAATTGAATGCAAATGAAAAACACTTCACTCTTTGATGCTTATGCAGCATAATCAGTTTTATCGATGATCATGAGCTTTATTTATGGTCTGGTTGCGGCGTGCTCATATTTGACCGCTGGCCGTGGATCCGTGTCTGTGTTTGAACAGATCCGAGCCTCATTCATCAGGATTTCAGTGTTTCTCAGGTGAAGAGTCAGATCTCTGCTGTTCAGAAGATCACTTCAACTGAAAACAACACACAGAATATCAGCCTCTTAGATTCTGAACAGCCTTTGGATGGAAACTGAGCCGTGGCATAAAAAACACGTTTGAAAAATAAAAAGGTCTGTTTATTATCTTCTAATCTCACCGTTTTGATCATATTTTCTTAGAATTCTGAGTTTATGAAAATAAAAAAGATAATTTAAATTTATTCTGACTTTTTTTCTCAGAATTCTGAGTTATGGAATAAAAAATTAAACAGTTTTTTTTATCATTTTATCTTACAGCTCTGAGATTTATTCTCGTAATTCTGAGTTTACAAAATGAAAATAAAAAAGACAATTTTTAAAATTAATTCTGAATTTTATTCTCAGAATTCTGAGTTTATGGAATACAAAAAAAAAATTCATTTACAGAATAAAAAATTAAGAAAGATCTTTTTTTATCTTTATCATAAGAATAATAAGAAAAAAAATAAACAAGATATATTTTTTATTATTATTTTAAACACAATTTTCACATTTTTCTCAGAATTCTGAGTTATGGAATATTAAAAAATTCAAAAGATGTTTTTTATTATTTTTATATTATATTTTTGTCTTTTGCAATTCTGACTTAAAGCAGGTTTTTGGTCAGATAAACAGCGTTGTGAGGCTCAAATGAACAGAATAGTATTTTGAATGTGTGTTTTCACACTTTCTTTGTGGAAATCAATCTTTCTTATAGTGATTGTGAATATTCAAGGCAGGATTTGACCAGAGAGCACACACGCTTGAGCTGCTAGCATGGGAAGACACGGCCGTTTCTCCTCCTCCTCTGCTGTTTTCTGTCTTTTCTTCTGGTCTTCTGGAGTGGATCCTGGTCTGAAGACAGATCAGACTCTCCTCGGAGGAGACGCATGTGTTGTGGGTGCGGTGTGGAGACTGAAGTCGATTACAGCGTGCCTCTAGCCTTGGGCCGGGCCACAGGCACAGAGACTCATGGGCTTTCTCTAAAGTATATATATATATATGTGTGTGTGTGTGTGTGTGTGTGTGTGTGTGTGTGTGTGTTTATTTATTTATATATATAATAAACGTGTACTGTGCTAGACTAACTGAGACTTGTCATGGCACTTGTATACTGTTGCTCTCTCGATGGTCTGATTGCTTCTATTGTTCTCCTCATTTGTACATCGCTTTGGATAAAAGCGTCTGCTAAATGATTAAATGTAAATGTAAATATATATGTGTGTGTGTGTGTGTGTGTGTGTGTGTGTGTGTGTGTGTGCGTCTGTGCGTGTGTGTTGAGTGTGTGTGTGTGTGTGTGTGTGTGTGTGTGTTGTGTGTGCGTGTGTGTGTGTGTGTGTGTGTGTGTGTGCGTCTGTGCGTGTGTGCTTGTGTGCGTGTGTGTTGAGTGTGTGTGTGTGTGTGTGTGTGCGTGTGTGCGTGTGTGCATGTGTGTTGAGTGTGTGTGTGTGTGTGTGTGCGTGTGTGTTGAGTGTGTGTGTGTGTGTGTGTGTGTGTGTGTGCTTGTGTGCGTGTGCGTGTGTGTTGAGTGTGTGTGTGTGTGTGTGTGTTTAAAAATTAATTGCAATCCCTATAAAATATGTTTATTAAGAATCCACTGGTAATCCTTAGAAACTATTTATGTGTCTAAGTAATTATTTATTTATTTTGAATTATTTATCCTCTCACAATTCTGTTTATATCTTTGCAATTCTGGGTTTATATCTCACAATTTTTTAATTTGCAATTTATTTATTTAGAATACATTGCAATCCCTATTATTTATTTATTTATGCAGTTTTTATAATATAATACTTTAATTAAGAATTAATTTGTCATCCTTATAAACTATTTATTTATTTAATTAATTATTTATAGCTCACTGCAATCTCTAGAAACACTGATCTTCTCAGATATTTGACTTAAGATCCGAGATTTTCTGTAATAAGGCTCTTTTTTTTGTGTGCATCTATTGTTGGATGTTTTGGTTAACTGCATACTGAGATTTTTAATAATTTTTTGAATATTAAGCTTTGTGTAATCTTTTATTTGTCGTATTTCTCACATGTTCTGAACCTCACAGCACTTTTAGCTATTAGATTTTATCCTCTAATGAAAGTTTTACACCTTCCATGTTCCCCAAACCTCCACGTCTCCAGTGAATTTCCATTTAAAATAGTCACAAAAGAGGCTATTGTCTGTAAAATACGGCCTTCATTTCTGTAAATGGTCTTCAGACTGATTACAATGAGGCAGCATTGTGCAGAACAAAGACTAATTTCAGATCAATGCTAGGCTGTGGTGTTTGTGCTGAATTCATACGGTGACGTTTAAATGACCCTGGAACAGAGTTACTGAAATTGTTGCTTTTGTTCAAAGTTCAATTAAAGTGAACCTGCAAAATCAGATGAAGGTGTGACTCTACAGTAAAACCTCAAAAAGAGCCATAAAAATGAATGTTTTGGGTTTTTCATTTTGTCATCATTATGACTGAAGCGCTGCTCAACATACGACAGTCACAAACACAGTTTACTTCCATAAAGTGATGTGAATCACATCAGAAACACAAATGCGAAGGATGAGCGTATCAGTTTCTATTGCAGCTCTATTGATTCTGAGTTGATATCGTGATTCTGAGTTCATATTACACATATATTCATATTATTACATATATTACACAAGCTTCAGTCTGGATCCAACCCTTAAATGATCTGAGATGACCAAACACCTGAGAAGAGATGATGCCAACCCCTCAGACAACATACAGAACTACCAAATTTTGCCATAAGTTAAATATATTAAGTTTCTACAATATATAAATATATTGTAGAAACTTAATTTCCTGTAAAGCTGCTTTGCAACGATTGTATCGTAAAAAGTGCTATACAAATAAATTTGAATTGAATTGATTCATATTGTGATTCTGTTTATATCGCAATTCTGAGTTTATATCGCAATTCTGAGTTTATATCGCAATTCTAAGTTTATATTGTGATTCTGAGTTTATATCGTGATTCTGAGTTTATATTGTGATTCTGAGTTTATATCGTGATTCTGAGTTTATATCGTGATTCTGAGTTTATATTGTGATTCTGAGTTTATATCGTGATTCTGAGTTTATATCGTGATTCTGAGTTTATATCGTGATTCTGAGTTTATATTGTGATTCTGAGTTTATATCGTGATTATGAGTTTATATCGTGATCCTGAGTTTATATCGTGAGTTTATATCGTGTTTCTGAGTTTATATCGTGATTCTGAGTATATCGTGATTCTGAGTTTATATTGTGATTCTGAGTTTATATTGTGATTCTGAGTTTATATCGTGAGTTTATATCGTGTTTCTGAGTTTATATCGTGATTCTGAGTTAATATCGTGATTCTGAGTTTATATCGTGATTCTGAGTTTATATCGTGATTCTGAGTTTATATCGTGATTCTGAGTTTATATCGTGATTCTGAGTTTATATCGTGATTCTGAGTTTATATTGTGATTCTGAGTTTATATCGTGATTCTGAGTTTATATCGTGATTCTGAGTTTATATCGTGATTCTGAGTTTATATCGTGATTCTGAGTTTATATCGTGATTCTGAGTTTATATTGTGATTCTGAGTTTATATCGGATTTGAGTTCATATCGTGATTCTGAGTTTATATGGTGATTCTGAGTTTATATGGTGATTATGAGTTTATATCGTGATTCTGAGTTTATATGGTGATTATGAGTTTATATGGTGATTCTGAGTTTATATCGTGATTATGAGTTTCTATCGTGATTATGAGTTTATATTGTGATTCTGAGTTTATATCGTGATTCTGAGTTTATATCGTGATTCTGAGTTTATATGTGATTCTGAGTTTATATCGTGATTCTGAGTTTATATCGTGATTCTGAGTTTATATGGTGATTATGAGTTTATATGTGATTCTGAGTTTATATCGTGATTCTGAGTTTATATTGTGATTATGAGTTTATATCGTGATTCTGAGTTTATATGTGATTATGAGTTTATATCGTGATTCTGAGTTTATATCGTGATTCTGAGTTTATATCGTGATTCTGAGTTTATATGGTGATTCTGAGTTTATATTGTGATTCTGAGTATATCGTGATTCTGAGTTTATATTGTGATTCTGAGTTCATATCGTGATTCTGAGTTTATATCGTGAGTTTATATCGTGTTTCTGAGTTCATATCGTGATTCTGAGTTTATATCGTGATTCTGAGTTTATATCGTGATTCTGAGTTTATATCGTGATTCTGAGTTTATATCGTGATTCTGAGTTTATATCGTGATTCTGAGTTTATATTGTGATTCTGAGTTTATATCGTGATTCTGAGTTTATATCGTGATTCTGAGTTTATATGGTGATTATGAGTTTATATGGTGATTATGAGTTTATATCGTGATTCTGAGTTCATATCGTGATTCTGAGTTTATATCGTGATTCTGAGTTTATATCGTGATTCTGAGTTTATATCGTGATTCTGAGTTTATATCGTGATTCTGAGTTTATATCGTGATTCTGAGTTTATATTGTGATTCTGAGTTTATATCGTGATTCTGAGTTTATATCGTGATTCTGAGTTTATATCGTGATTCTGAGTTTATATCGTGATTCTGAGTTTATATCGCGATTCTGAGTTTATATCGTGATTCTGAGTTTATATCGTGATTCTGAGTTTATATCGTGATTCTGAGTTTATATTGTGATTCTGAGTTTATATCGTGATTACTGAGTTTATATCGTGATTCTGAGTTTATATCGTGATTCTGAGTTTATATCGTGATTCTGAGTTTATATCGTGATTCTGAGTTTATATTGTGATTCTGAGTTTATATCGTGAGTTTATATCGTGTTTCTGAGTTTATATCGTGATTCTGAGTTAATATCGTGATTCTGAGTTTATATTGTGATTCTGAGTTTATATCGTGATTCTGAGTTTATATCGTGATTCTGAGTTTATATCGTGATTCTGAGTTTATATCGTGATTCTGAGTTTATATCGTGATTCTGAGTTTATACTGAGTTTATATCGTGATTCTGAGTTTATATCGTGATTCTGAGTTTATATTGTGATTCTGAGTTTATATCGTGATTCTGAGTTTATATCGTGAGTTTATATCGTGTTTCTGAGTTTATATCGTGATTCTGAGTTTATATCGTGATTCTGAGTTTATATCGCGATTCTGAGTTTATATTGTGATTCTGAGTTTATATCGCGATTCTGAGTTTATATCGTGATTCTGAGTTTATATCGTGATTCTGAGTTTATATGGTGATTCTGAGTTTATATTGTGATTCTGAGTTTATATCGTGATTCTGAGTTTATATCGTGATTCTGAGTTTATATCGTGATTCTGAGTTTATATCGTGATTCTGAGTTTATATTGTGATTCTGAGTTTATATCGTGATACTGAGTTTATATTGTGATTCTGAGTTTATATCGTGATTATGAGTTCATATCGTGATTCTGAGTTTATATGGTGATTCTGAGTTTATATGGTGATTCTGAGTTTATATCGTGATTCTGAGTTTATATCGGTGATTCTGAGTTTATATCGTGATTCTGAGTTTATATTATATATGTTTTTGAGTTTATATCGTGATTCTGAGTTTATATCGTGATTCTGAGTTTATATCGTGATTACTGAGTTTATATCGTGATTCTGAGTTTATATTGTGATTCTGAGTTTATATCGTGATTCTGAGTTTATATCGTGATTCTGAGTTTATATCGTGATTCTGAGTTTATTCGTATCGTGATTCTGAGTTTATATTGTGATTCTGAGTTTATATCGTGATTTTGAGTTTATATCGTGATTCTGAGTTTATATCGTGATTCTGAGTTTATATCGTGATCTGAGTTTATATCGTGATTCTGAGTTTATATTAATTCTGAGTTTATATCGTGATTCTGAGTTTATATCGTGATTCTGAGTTTATATTGTGATTCTGAGTTATATGTGATTCTGAGTTTATATCGTGAGTTTATATCGTGTTTCTGAGTTTATATCGTGATTCTGAGTTTATATCGTGATTCTGAGTTTATATCGTGATTCTGAGTTTATATCGTGATTCTGAGGTTATATCGTGATCCTGAGTTTATATCGTGATTCTGAGTTTATATTGTGATTCTGAGTATATCGTGATTCTGAGTTTATATTGTGATTCTGAGTTCATATCGTGATTCTGAGTTTATATTGTGATTCTGAGTTTATTTATATCATGATTTTGAGTTTATATCGTGATTCTGAGTTTATATCGTGATTCTGAGTTTATATCGTGATACTGAGTTTATATTGTGATTATGAGTTTATATTTCACAATTCTGAGCTTATATCGTGATTATGAGTTTATTTTGCGATTATGAGTTCAAATCTCATCAGAGTTGTTGTTGTTTTTTTCCCTGAAATTGCAACAGAAAAGGTCGAGAGAAAAGTTGTAAGATAAAAAAATTGCATCCTGTGGCAGAAACAAGCTTTCATACATTTCTATGTAAATATTTGTCAAATTAGTTCCAACTTCTGAGTGAGTGTCGTTTCTACAGCAGTTGTTTTCACTGTAGTAAGAGCTGAATGTTTGGCCCGTGTTCTCTCATTCGGAGGGTTTTCTCCTGGTGTTTGCCGCAGATGTCCGTGTTGGTCTCCTGAGATTGGATCAGATGTGCTGTTTATTCACATCTGCTGTGAGAGGAGGAGAGTCGTGTAACTGCGGATCAACATCTGCGCTGTGTGAAGGAAACACATCTGATGTAAAAGCCAAGCTCTTGCAGGGAGTTTCATCTGCACTGAGTCTCTAATAACATCTAATAATCCCAGAGGATCTGAGCGAATGAAGCTTTTGAAACGGCAAGATGCTCAAGCTGAACTCATAAAGTTATTCTTTTGAAAAAATACAAGCTCCTAAAAAAGTCTCTCTCAAGATCTACTCAAGGAGACAGTTTTGTTTAGATCATTATGAGATTTAGGCACGGGAGTATTTTTCAGGTAAAGGAGAACAGGCTAACATGAGTTACTTTCTACAACCTATTAATTCTGCTGCAAAATAAAAGTGCATTCATTTCAAATGAATGGGTGCCGTCAGAATGAGAGTCCAAACAGCTGATAAAAACATCACATCATCTTGTAAACGCTGCTTGATCTGTGCAGATTTCTCTCCTGATTCAGACCAGAACACTTTTTCACTGGAGGAAGCATTATTATGGATTATGAACTCGTATATTAGTTAAAAACATCTTAATGCTGGATTTGTTTCATCTTTTGTCTTCTCCAGATGTTAACTGATGGACTGGAGTGCTGTGGATTATTGTGATGTTTTTATCAGACTCTCATTCTGACGGCACCCATTCACTGCAGAGCATCCATTGCTGAGACACTGATGCAGAGACACATTTCTACAAACCTGTTGAAGAAACAAACTCATCCTGATGTCTGATGACCTGAGGGTGAACACATTAGCTGCAAATTTTCATTTTTGGCTGAACTATACCTTTAAATGAATTTGAGTCATTTTGATGAAACATGAAGAGAAATATAATAACACTGATGCATCATTCACAGTAGGATCTAGTGTTATTTTAGTATTACTTATATACTATTATAGTTTTTGTGGTTGATTTGAATTAGATTTTGTTTTTATATTTTCAGTTTTCATTTTAATTTTAAATTATTTTGAGTATTTTTTTGTGCTTTTGACATTTTTATCAGTTTTTAGTTCTTTTTAAATATCACTATTTAGGTTTAATTTGTTGTTATTTCAGTTTTAGTTTTTATTTAGTCCCAGTTAGTAAATTTAGTGCTTCTCCTTTAATTTATTTCAGTTAGTTGTCAAGACAACAATTTCAATTTTTTTTCAAATTTTCAATTTTTTTCTATATAAGTATTTTTCTTATAATTTTTTTTTTATTTCAGCCTTAATTTTATTTGACAAAAATGTTTTTAATAGTTTTAGCTTTTTTTTTTCTTGGTAACTGGCAATAACTCCTTTGATATGTGTGATTTTGCCATTTTTTATGTTTATATTTTTATAAATTATGTTTATATTTTTCTGTGAATAGTTTTATTTGTTTCTTTTTTTAAATATTACAATTTAATATCTGTATCACAATGAAAATTCAATACACAATTATTAAAATATATATAAATATATCTATTTAGGTTTAATCTATTTCTATTTCTATTTCAGTTTTAGCCAGAGATGGAAACTCGAGTCTGCGACTTGGACTCGAGTCGCACTTAAGTCGCATAAATAAAGACTTGGGACTTGACTTGGACTCGTGACTCGTGAGACTCGTAAAAAACGAGTCATTTGGTATAGGAGTTTATATGAATGTATCTCTGAGGGAAACTGGCTGTCTTAAAAAAAGTTTAGATGGTATTTTCTTTTCATCTTGCCTCCGTATAATGCATATTAGTGTTCATAACCGCAGCTCTGCTTTGTTTACAGCGGAAACCAAGGAAACGATGTTTAATTGATGTTCAAGCGCCACCCGCTGGCAGAGAGTGAATCTGCATTAATTCAGCCTGTGCGGTTTTGTTTCGTACAGATGTTTTATGTAGAATAGTTTCACAAAACTAAAGTCAGACCATTTTGTTTTTGCTTCAAATTTCGAAATTATACAATCCAATTTAGATTAAAAACTGCTCATGCTGGATGTACAGGTACATCTCAGAAAATTAGAATATGGTGAAAAAGTTCATTTTTTCTTGTAACTTATTTCAAAAACTGAAACTTTCAAATATTTTAGATTCATTACATGTAAAGTAAAACACTTCAAAAGTTGTTTTGTTTTAATTTTGATGATTAGAGCTTACAGCTAATGAAAGTCAAAAATCAGTATCTCAAAATATTTACATTTACATTTACGCATTTAGCAGACGCTTTTATCCAAAGCGACTTACATTGCATTCAAGTTACAGTTTTACATTTTATCAGCTCTTGCTTTCCCTGGGAATCGAACCCATGATCTTGGCATTGCTAGCGCCATGCTCTACCATTTGAGCTACAGGAAAGCCTAGTAAATATTAGAATATTTACATTTGAGTTTCAATAAATAACCATCCATACAGTATAAATTCTGGGTATCTCTTGTTCTTTGAAACCACAATAATGGGGTGTACATGAGATGATTACATGAGATGTACCTGTATGCAGCCTCTTTGTTTGGATTGTGTTGTTTAAAATACAGTGGTAGCCTCTAATTTTAAATTGAAAAAGGGCACAGACAAAGCCTTAGTTTGTTTATATGAGATGTATTTAATTTGTGTAATTCATTTGATTAATTGGGGTTTGTTTTAAAATTTTGTTTTGTTGTTTGACATATTTCAATTTTACAAAGAAATGTGCTGCATTTTATCTGACAATTAATAAATGGACACCTTTTCATTTCTAATTTGTCTTAATTTTTTTGTTGTTGTTGTTGTTGTTGTTGAGAAAACCATATTGTGAAATCAGTATTTCAAAACTGATTTAGCCTCAATAACAAGCTGAAAGAACTGTTGCTAATAAATAGAACAAAGACTTGAGATGTGACTTGGACTTCACCTCAAAGACTTAAGACTTGACTTGGACTCCGCTTTAAAGACTTGAGACTTGACTTAGACTTGACCTCAGAGACTTGTGAACATGTCTGGTTTTAGCTTTAATTTATTCCCAGTTCTACTTTACCTTATTTCAGTTAGTTGTCAAGACAACATTTCTAATTTTTATAATATATTTTTATCTAATTGTCACATTTTTTTTCTATAATCTATTTTTTTAAATTGTGTTTTATTTCAAGTTTAATTTCAGTGTTATTTCAGTGTTGTTAATAGTTTTAGTTGTATTTGCTGATAATAAAGAGCGTGCGTGAGCAGGTTTCTGCAGTGATTACACGCTTGTCTGAGCGCTGGATGAAATAATAAACACGTTCAGTCTCTCTGTAATGTTGTGCACAGCTGCAATGGCTCTAGTCATATTCATAAGAGCATTTGGATTATGAATATGTTATTATGATCAGCATGTTCAGAGCATTGCTGTATTGTAAACCATTATTTGTAACAAATATCCGCAGCAGTGAGAGATTCGGCTCTGTGTGTCTGTAATGAAGCTGTGAACGTTAAAAAACGACAACGATAATTAACCATGCTTTGTTTGGAGGAAACATTATGTATGTATCCTGACATTTTCAATTAGACTAAAATTGTACTTTAAAATAAACAATAATGGCAGTAAGATGGATTTTAGCTTTGATTAAATTATCAGCTTTTTTGGACTCTTTCAGTTTTATTTCTCATCATACTTTTGCATTATAAAACAGTTGTGCTGCACAATATTTTTGTGGAAACTGATACATTTTATTTTTCAGGATTCACAGATTAATAGAAAGTTCAAAAGAACAGCATTTATTTGAAACGGAAATCTTTTGTAACATTATAAACATCTTTACTGGCACTTTTGATCAATTTAATGCTTCACTGATGAATAAAAACATTATTTTATTTTAACTGTTTTATATGTGATATATTAGACTGTAATTTACTATGTGAAAATTACATA
>CM041802.1:43827050-43852050 GCA_023376895.1 Aspiorhynchus laticeps
ACAGATTAAAAAATAAATGAGACTAAGTGAATGCAAATTATTTTTCTGTGGTAAACAAATGAAGATGATTCAGCTTATCCATATGGAATATATATATATAAAAAATTATGTTTCAAAATTTTGCCAAAGTTAGTTTAAAAAAAAATATATGTAAATATATTTTCTACCAATATATTTTTGGCCTTTTTTGCATACATTTGAAAATATTTAAAATATATAAATATATTTTTAAAAGCATAAAAAAAATTGTTTTGCCCTTGATATATTTTCAATCCAAGAAAACACATTCACACGTCACATTTGAAGAAAAACGTTGTTGTTTTTATCCAAATAACGCATTTGAAAAAAAATTCAAATAATTATAATCATTATTATTTTTCATTCTGCATTTAGCCTAAATGTAGGTTACTGTAAGATTATAAATGTATTTTCTTACTCCTAAAATACATTTTGAAATGTATCTTGGTGGAACTAAATCTATTTAAAATTTCAAAAATATATTTCATTTAACGTCATTGTTTACAATTATTGATTTTAGTATATATTTAATTGATATTGAACCCAGAACATTCCTTTAAAATGCTTCCACAGGCCTGAAACTCTCTAGTGTGCAACATGCATAATAAAGCGCTTCAAGATTGCCAGTGTTTGGGTTCGTATGTTCTTATCCACATAGAAATTACTTGAGAAATGAAAAGTCGTCCCTGAAGTCCAGCCGTCGAACAATCGTTGTCCATCTCCGCTCGGGAAATGAGCTTTAAATTGAGGAAAAGGAAGGCCGTTTTTGACAGCCGACGTGCAAATATGAGGCGATAGAATCTCAATGAGGCTTGAAGAAGCCAATGCATAAATAGATTAGAGTGAATGTGGCCATGCCGCATGAAAGCAAATCTAATTATGAAAGCGCCGTATCTCCAGATTAAGAAAAGAGAGACATGTGTGATATATGATGATTCGGCTCATGCAAGTCAAGAACTAGAGTCTCAGATTTACATGGAAATAGGACGACCTTCTGATGGAGGTTTACAGGAATACTGTAGGTTTTCATAAAACTCAAGGATCTGTTTGACTTCAGAGGGGTTTAAATGAACTGTTCACACAAAAGGGAACGTTAATTGAAAATGTGTTCACCCTCGGTTCATCAGAGATCAGGATGAGTTTGTTTCTTCATCAGGTTTGTAGAAATGTGTCACTGCATCAGTGTCTCAGCAATGGATGCTCTGCAGTGAATGGGTGCCGTCAGAATGAGAGTCTGATAAAAACATCACAATAATCCACAGCACTCCAGTCCATCAGTTAACATCTGGAGAAGACAAAAGATGAAACAAATCCAGCATTAAGACGTTCATAACACAAATACGAGTTCATAATTCTATTTAAAAATGTTAATTTTCTTAATGTTCTCATTAAGTTATGAAAACGTTGTTTCTGAACGTTCAAAACATGCAGTTTTTTAAATGTTTTAAACTCAGATGAATCTTGGTTATGCAGATGTCAAGGAAACGTTCCATTGTATCATTTTTCAAACTTTACACGGAAACGTTACTTTTGAATTTTCTCTGAACGTTCTGAAACAAGTGTAACATTCAAAACACTTCAGAGGAACTTATTCCATGAACAATGTTTAAATAACGTTTTTGTGCTAATAATTTGACAACCTTATTTGAATGAATGAACGTTCTGTTAATGTTACTGGAGGAACGTTTGTTTATAACGTTAGCTGATAATCCATAATAACTCTTCCTCAGTGATAAAGTGTTCTGGTCTGAATCAGGAGAGAAATCTGCATCAGATCAAAACAGCTCTAAACAAATATGTGGCTGGATTTTGATGTGAGAGACAACAGCAGATGCACTTTTTCACTGGAGGAAGAGTTATTATAGATTATGAACTCGTATTTTAGTTAAAAACGTCTTAATGCTGGATTTGTTTCATCTTTTGTCTTCTCCAGATGTTAACTGATGGACTGGAGTGGTGTGGATTATTGTGATGTTTTTATCAGACTCTCATTCTGACGGCACCCATTCACTGCAGAGCATCCATTGCTGAGACACTGATGCAGAGACACATTTATACAAACCTGATGAAGAAACAAACTTATCTATATGACTGATTTTAAACCGTGTTCTTTTGAAGAAGTCTTTCCATATTTTTGTAGGAGGTCGATGAACTGAGGCAGTGTAACAATTACAATTCGTTTTACAATAATTAAATGGCATTAACTCAAATGTAGTTCATTTGGCTGGCGGGCTTAATGAACGACTCTAAAACAGTCCGGCATCTTAATAGGTCATGCAATTAAAATTATATTCATAGTGGTCTGTCGCAATTACTGCCATCATGATAATAACTTTATCTCCAGCCAATGGAAAATGATCCTAACAGACAGATTTATTTGTAAAACACTTTCATAGTATGTATGTATCAGTTGATTAAGAGATAATAATCAATACAGAGTTGTTATACTGAAATACCTGACCAAAGATTGTCCAGAGAAGCATAATTATTGTTTTTATTTGAATAAATTACAGATTAATTGATCATTTGAGGCTTGTGATAAATGTATTACTTAGTATTTTGTCTTGTTTTCCAGTACAAATATCTAAACATCCTTAAATTAAGACACATTTACTTTAGAAGCAAAATAACTTGAAATATTAAGTCTTAATTTTTTTTAAAAAATTAAGTGAGTTTATGTAGACAAAATACTTCCAAGGCACTCACGTGGTGAGATAAAAAGCCTTTAATGTACTGGGCTTAAATCATTACAAAATGGTTAAAAGTAGATCAAAAAAAAAAAAAATCAAAGGAGAGAAAATAATAATAATAATAATAAAAAATAAAATATCTATATATATTAATATCTTATTATTATTATTTTCTCTCCTTTGATTTTTTTTTTTTTTTTTTTGTACTTAGAAGCTAGTCTTAGCCACACACACTAATTAACCAGCTGTGTTTGATGATTCATTAATTAACACCAGTTTAATAACACCTGTTTGAGCAATTGATGTGTGTCCTGAAGAAGGCTGTTTTTACCGAAACGCGTTGATCTACTTTTAATCATTTTGTAATGATTTAAGCCCAGAACATTAAAGGCTTTTTATCTCAGCACGTGAGTGCCTTGGAAGTATTTTGTCTACATAATGTTTTTTTTTTTTTACCTGCACCACATCCAATGAGCACCAGTGGCTTTATAAAGACACCCGTCTAGCATTCTCTGCTTCTGTTTTTGTAATTCAATTCAATTCAATTCTTTATTGTCATTGTCATTTTCTTAACAACGAAATATCGTTAGAGCATCCCCACTGCATAGCAATGGTAACAAAGTGCAAAGTGCTGCAGTCCAGTCACAGTTATTTTTGTGGTGTTATGTAATGTGTGCCTACGGATATGGGCAGAATGGGGGAGATTGTCTGTTTAGCAGCCTCACTGCCTCTGGATAGAGGCTGTTGGCCAGTCTGGCTGTTCTAGCGCGTATGGACCTGTATCTTCTACCTGAGGGCAGCAGGTGAAACAGGTGATGTGCTGGATGGTGTTGATCGCGCTGGATGTTTTGCACACGTCTTAGACAGCGAGTGGTGAAGATGGTGCTCATCTCCGGAAGAATAGTTCCGATGATCCTTCCCGCTGTTCTAACCACACGCTGAAGTGCCTGCTGGTCAGCCTTAGTGCAGCTGGAAAACCACACTAGGAATCCATAAGATAAGACACTGCTAATAGCACAGTTGTAAAAATTCACCATTAGCTGCCTGGGAATTTTGGCACTCTTCAGTTTCCTCAGATAGTACAGACGTTGTTGGGCTTTTCCTACAACTGAGGCAGTATTAGTGCCCCAGGACAAATCCTCCGATACAGTTACCCCCAGAAATTTTAATTCTGTCACTCTCTCCACCACCTCATTGCCAATAGAGAGTGGAGAGTGTTTGTATTGTCCAGTTTTGCGGAAATCTACAATAATTTCCTTGGTCTTCTTAATATTAAGAACCAATCTATTGTTATCACACCATAATGCCAAGTGCTGTACCTCATTCCTATATGCTGTCTCATCGTTGCTGTTAATGAGCCCAAGCACCATGGTGTCATCCGCAAATTTGACAATATGATTTGATGGGAAAAAGGCACAACAGTCATGTGTAAAGCAGTGGGCTAAGCACGCATCCTTGGGGGACCCCAGTTTTAATAAAAAGGGTGGAAGACTTGTGCCCACCAATTCTCACATACTGTGTGCGATTAGTTAGAAAATCCACCATCCAATTGCATAGTGTGGTGTTAAGTCCCAGGTTATGTAATTTAGATCTAAGTTTATACGGCCGGATTGTGTTAAAAGCAGAGCTATAATCGACGAAGAGCATCCTCACATAGGTGTTCTTAAGCTCTAGATGTTCCAATAATGTGTGGAGCACAAACGCAATTGCATCCTCAGTCGACCTGTTCTCCCTATATGCAAATTGGTATGGGTCAAGTGTTGATGGTCTTGCTTCCTTAATGTGTTTGATGATCAACCTCTCCAGGCATTTGGCTGGGACGGAGGTGAGTGCCACCGGTGAGTGAGTTTATGTTTAAAACAAGAACAAATATGAACTTAATTCAAAGGGGAAAAGTTAGCTTCATATTTCTGACTCCATTAGCAGATATTTATTCTTGTTTTAACCATAAACTCACTATTTTGATGCATTTCTCAGAAAACAAGACTTCATACACTATATTGCCAAAAGTATTGGCACCCCCTTCTAATGAACAGGTTTGACTACTTTAGTAATTTCTATGAGTACAAATCTTAATGTTAAAGCATATAATGATATTCTAGGGAATTGTGTGCTTCTAATATTATAGCAACAGTTTGGACTCTTTTCTATTCTAACATGACAATGTCTCTGTGTATAAGACAAGGTTCAAAAAGAAAATGATTGATTCAGTCAGTGTGGAAGAACTTGACTGGTCTGCATAAAACCAAGTCCTAATCCCAGTTTAACACCTCTGGTGTGACTGTAAATGCAGACCTTGAGCCAAAAACTCATCACCAAACACCAATGACTTGTACATATGGGTTCAGTCATTTTAGACACTTCCAAAACTGTTGCTACAAAGATGAAATACAATTTTTAAATACATGAATTATGTTTCCATTGTTGTTGCCACAGATTTGGAAGTGCATTTTTCTGTTCTAAAGAAGGGGTGCCAATACTTTTGGCAATATAGTGAATCTTAAGCCATTTTGCTTCTCAAGTAAATGTGTGTAGATTTATGAATGTTCAGATACTTGGGAAACAAGACAGAAACGCTTGTTTATGAAATGATTTTTTAGCGGGGTATGTTTTGGAGGACACGAGAGCATTAGCCTGGGCTTTATAAGGTGCTGATGTATAATTCAGTTTGCAGACGGACGAGGAAGATGTGGATGAAACATTTATTTGTGTGAATCTCTTTTCTGCTCCCATAAACACGTCTTCAGATGCCGTCTCGTCTGAGGAGGATCCGGACGAGTCTTACAACAAAGATTGCTTGAGTTATATATAAACACGCTTCACATTTCACCCTAGAATCAAGAAGAAAATATGCATAATATATCAAGAAAATGAAGCGTAAATAAAAAAAGACGCCAATTAAACGCATTTTTACCCTGAAATCAAAAGCATATTATATATATAGAAAATAAAGCACATGTGAAAAAATTATTAAACACATTTTTGCCCCAAATTCT
Organism: Aspiorhynchus laticeps; assembly: GCA_023376895.1. Lineage (NCBI taxonomy): Eukaryota > Metazoa > Chordata > Actinopteri > Cypriniformes > Cyprinidae > Aspiorhynchus > Aspiorhynchus laticeps. The sequence continues at coordinate 43,832,755 of CM041802.1, forward strand.
CATATTCATTTATAGATTCATTCAAGAAATTAGAAAAATAATTCCCCCCCCCCCCCAATCATTGCAGTGATTGTCTTTACTGCATTACAATCGTTTATCATTTAAAGCTGCATAAATTAAACTCAGCACCAGCATTAATGATATACTATTTTAATTTATTGATATTTTGAATTTTATTTTAATTTTAGTTTAAGTTTTAGTAATACTATCCTGTGTTTTGTCATTTTTTTTTTAAATATGTCTAAGGTTCTTAGTTATTTTATTTTGATTTTAATTTTAGTTTGTATTATTTTAGTTCTTCAAGTTAAAAAATGAGAAATATTTCCTTGGCAACTTACTGAAATTAAATAAGATTTATATATATATATATATATATATATATATATATATTTTTATTTTTTTTTTCTCCAGTTTACATAGGTTTTTTTATTCTAAAGTAAAAAAAAAAAAGTATTTTTTATTTTTTATTATTTATGATTTATTTCGTAATAAGCCTGTTCAGCATAAGAAATACTACCATGATTAATAAAAACTCCACTGTTTACTAAATAACGAGATTTGGGGATTAATCGCATCCAAAATAAAAGTTTTTTTTTACATAATATACGAGTGTGTATTATTTATTAATATATATTGTTTATTATGAATATTTATTATGTATATATAAATGCACACACATACAGTATATATTTAAGAAAAATATGTTATGTTTATATATTAAATATATTTATATATAATGAATATAAATATATACATGTAAATATTTTCAAAATATGTTTAGTTTGTATTTATATATACATAATAAATATTCATAATAAACATAATATATATTAATAAATAATACACACTCGTATATTATGTAAACAAAAACTTTTATTTTGGATGCGATTAATCTCAATTAATCATTTCAGAATCAGAATCAGAATGAGCTTTATTGGCCAGGTATGTTTACACATACGAGGAATTTGTTATAGTGACAAAGCTCCACAGTGCAACAGAATGACAGCAACAGGACAGGACACAGACAACAAAAGAACAATATACAAATATACAAATAGGCAATGTAAAAAAAAAAAAAAAAAAAAAAAACACTATGCAATACAGACAATCATGTGTGTACAGGTCTGACGTGCAAATTTGAAATGGAAAAAATTTAAATAAAAAATATTATATATGTATGTGTGGTGAATAAATAGTTGTAAAATAGTGTTGTGTGTTCCACGTTAATGTCAAGTGTTCATGAGATGGATTGCTTGGGGGAAGAAACTGTTCCTGTGTCTGGTCGTTCTGATGCTCAGAGCTCTGTAGCGTCGACCAGACAGCAGTAATTAAATATTACATATAAACATATATTAAAATGAATCTTTATATAGTTTTGATTTCTACTGTAAGGCTACTATTTCTACAGTTTTTTTGTTTGTTTGTTTTTTTGGCCCTTATATATATTTTGAAATATGAAATTTAAAACTAGTTTTTTCTTTGTCCGTATGGGAATTGAAAGGAAGACTGAATAAGTGTGCGTCTCTCATAAACTCTATTAATTATGACGAGTTCTGCTTCTGAGAGCTCTGGATATGTGATGAAGGCCCGTACTGTAAAGAAAGACACATTAAAACATAAGATTAGTGCAGCAGCAGTGGATCCTCATTAAGAGTTGTGCTGATGACCCTGTGTGTGATCCGCAGGATAATGATGATCCCGCCGGACTAAAGATCAGCTCACAAACTTTCATAAGAGCTATGAATTAATCACCGAAGAGATGAAGAGCAGTAAGAGTCGGTAAAGAGAGCGCGGCGCTCCTGAATAAATCATTTCCCATGATGCTCCAGTGACCGATGGGTTTGGCTGTGAGTCTATGTGAGCGACCGATGAATGTCAATTAAATACTAAACTATAACTTTCCTGGGACTAAATCTGCAACAAATGAACAGTAATTTAACCAGCTTTTTTTTTACGAAAACACATCACACAGTCACTAAATCCTTTATATCATGCAAATCCTCCTGAGAACATCCCCCCCCCCCAAAAAAAAGGTTTGTGAATTCAGTATTTTTTCATGTCATTACATTGTTTAGAACAAAGAAAAAAATGGAAAAAAATAACATTTTTGAAAAATGATATTTTATTCATATTTTATTCTGTACTAGGACTCTAATAATAAAATGGCATGAATAGACATCAAAAAGGCAAAAACAATGGGATTTTTTTTTAAATCATCAATCAATTTTTAGGTTTCAGGATTTTTTTATACTAAACTTTGTTTAAGGATCATTCTCAACTATGTTATAAAATATATAACAAAATTATTTGATATACCATTTTGTTTAATGCAATACGTGTGTAAAAATTTCCATAAACTGGTTTTCCCATTAAACACACTGTATCTAATTTGCATATTAATGTGTTGCTGTTGGGACAGCATGTTGAAAAAATAATTGTCATAATGGGAGTAATAACTGGCCGGATTTTCATAATAATATCTAATATTTCATAACAAAATTTATATATAATTTATTTTCCTATTCAATTGTTATGTCTCCCAAAATGCGTAATAAACATGCTTTTAGTCCTGGACGTGTATGAAATTATGTTCTGTTTCATAACAGCAAGTCATATTTGAATTTGAAAACCCATAACATTTTCCTGAAATGTTGCTTTATGACAAACAATTTGAAAATTATTCAAATTTAAATGACAATTACAAAATGTAATCATAATAATCATCAATAATCAATATAAAGCATGTAAAAATGTTCACTAAATTACATTTAGCCATATTTAAAGACCTAGTAGAGGGAGTGGTTATGATGAAACATCCAATTATTTAATATCTCTATAAAGCTCTGAATGTGCTCTGTACAGGACATCCAGACTTAACACTGTGACATGTGAGGTCTCAGAGAAATACACTACAATATACTGTCCACTACAGAGACAACAACTCCATATCTGGGTCTCAGGAGGATATTATAAAGGTTTTTATTGGGTAGGCCTAACAGAACTACACAAAATCTCCAATTAACTACAGAAATGAAACATACATAACGATTCGACAAGACAAAGCTCTGAATTGACTTCGTGATTTACGCGTTTCAATTTATTTCAGAGTAAACTTAGCTTTGTTTGTAATATTGTGAAACTCTAAAAGTGCACTGAGCACTGTACATTTTTTTGCAGCATGCAGTATTATCAGATATCAATACAAGTACTGTGCAATTTTATGTAAAAATATATTAAATGCAAGTAAAGTAATACATGCAATAGATGAAGAGTGTCAAGTCATTAAATTAATTAGTCACAATTCTTTAAAAATCTGTGATTCTAGAATTTTCCAGAAGCAAGGAGAAATATGATTTTAGTTCATATTTTAACAGATTATCTGTATTTATGTATTTATTTATTTATTTTCGCATATATATATATATATATATATATATAGTATATATATATATATATAAATACATACACCTATACATACATACACACACATATATACCTATATAATTATAATACAATTAAAATTATAATTAAATTATAATAAAAAATAGTATATATGCAAATATATATATTTGTAAATATGTATTATATTTAAGATTATATTTAAAATAGTGCTGTCAAACGATTAATCACGATTAATCACATCCAAAATAAAAGTTTTTGTTTGCATAATATATGTGTGTGTTCTGTGTATATTTATTATGTATATATATAAAGACACACACATACAGTATATATTTTGAAAATATGTACATGTATTTACATTTCTATATTTATATTCATATAATTTATATTATCAATAAATATATTTAATATATAAAAATAACATATTTTTCTGAAATGTATACATGCATGTGTATGTATTTATGCATACATAATAAATATACACAGAACACACACATATATTATGGAAACAAAAACTTTGATTTTGGATGCGATTAATCATGATTAATCATTTGACAGCACTAATTTAAAAATAATATTTTTTTTTTGTAAACTTTGCTTGTTTTCTAATTGTTTTTATTAAAAGAAACTAAGTGTTTATATATTAAATTGTAACAATTCTTTAAAAGTTTTATAGAAGAAAAAAATATATAAATACATATATTGACTGTACAAGTATGCTGCATGTTCACACGTGAAATAGACGGCAAATAAATATTTATTTATATATAGTTATAATAGTTATAATTTATTTATTTTCAGGTATTTCTGCTGTATTTATGAAAACTGCTTTATTCCTAAATGTTTTTAGTAAAAACTGTAAATGTTGATTGTTGATACATTAGATGAATTATTCACAATTCCTTGTAACGCCATGATTACAGAAGTTTCCAGAAGGAGAAGAAATATGATTTCTGTTTATATCTTGATTTTATGCGTTTGTTTCTTTTAGCATTTTAATTTAGCTCTTGATTAATGATAACATATTAATCTGGAAATGCTTTAGTCATCCTGAGGCCCTGCTTTGAAATCCTGTGCTTCTGTAACTTTATTTTATGAAACACTGAGAGAAACTGTAGAGTTTGTGTGAGGAGAAAGAGAAAGCGTAGAGTTTGTGTGAGGAGAAAGAGAAAGAGTAGAGTTTGTGTGAGGAGAAAGAGTAAAGCAGTAGAGTTTGTGTGAGGAGGAAGAGAAAGAGTAGAGTTTGTGTGAGGAGAAAGAGAAAGGTAGAGTTTGTGTGAGGAGAAAGAGAAAGAGTGAGTTTGTGTGAGGAGATTAAGAGAAAGAGTAGAGTTTGTGTGAGGAGTTAATATGAGAAAGAGTAGAGTTTGTGTGAGGAGAAAGAGAAAGAGTAGAGTTTGTGTGAGGAGAAAGAGAAAGAGTAGAGTTTGTGTGAGGAGAAAGAGAAAGCGTAGAGTTTGCGTGAGGAGAAAGAGAAAGAGTAGAGTTTGTGTGAGGAGGAAGAGAAAGAGTAGAGTTTGTGTGAGGAGGAAGAGAAAGAGTAGAGTTTGTGTGAGGAGAAAGAGAAAGAGTAGAGTTTGTGTGAGGAGGAAGAGAAAGAGTAGAGTTTGTGTGAGGAGAAAGAGAAAGAGTAGAGTTTGTGTGAGGAGGAAGAGAAAGAGTAGAGTTTGTGTGAGGAGAAAGAGAAAGAGTAGAGTTTGTGTGAGGAGGAAGAGAAAGAGTAGAGTTTGTGTGAGGAGAAAGAGAAAGGTAGAGTTTGTGTGAGGAGGAAGAGAAAGAGTAGAGTTTGTGTGAGGAGAAAGAGAAAGGTAGAGTTTGTGTGAGGAGAAGAGAAAGGTAGAGTTTGTGTGAGGAGAAAGATGAATAGAGTAGAGTTTGTGTGAGGAGAAAGAGAAAGGTAGAGTTTGTGTGAGGAGAAAGATTGAAAGAGTAGAGTTTGTGTGAGGAGAAAGAGAAAGAGTAGAGTTTGTGTGAGGAGGAAGAGAAAGCGTAGAGTTTGTGTGAGGAGGAAGAGAAAGAGTAGAGTTTGTGTGAGGAGAAAGAGAAAGAGTAGAGTTTGTGTGAGGAGAAAGAGAAAGCGTAGAGTTTGTGTGAGGAGAAAGAGAAAGAGTAGAGTTTGTGTGAGGAGAAAGAGAAAGCGTAGAGTTTGTGTGAGGAGAAAGAGAAAGAGTAGAGTTTGTGTGAGGAGAAAGAGAAAGCGTAGAGTTTGTGTGAGGAGGAAGAGAAAGCGTAGAGTTTGTGTGAGGAGAAAGAGAAAGAGTAGAGTTTGTGTGAGGAGAAAGAGAAAGAGTAGAGTTTGTGTGAGGAGAAAGAGAAAGCGTAGAGTTTGTGTGAGGAGAAAGAGAAAGAGTAGAGTTTGTGTGAGGAGAAAGAGAAAGCGTAGAGTTTGTGTGAGGAGAAAGAGAAAGCGTAGAGTTTGTGTGAGGAGAAAGAGAAAGGTAGAGTTTGGTGAGGAGAAAGAGAAAGGTAGAGTTTGTGTGAGGAGGAAGAGAAAGAGTAGAGTTTGTGTGAGGAGGAAGAGAAAGCGTAGAGTTTGTGTGAGGAGGAAGAGAAAGAGTAGAGTTTGTGTGAGGAGAAAGAGAAAGAGTAGAGTTTGTGTGAGGAGAAAGAGAAAGGTAGAGTTTGGTGAGGAGAAAGAGAAAGAGTAGAGTTTGTGTGAGGAGAAGAGAAAGCGTAGAGTTTGTGTGGAAATAGAGTTTGTTAGAGGAAGAGAAAGGTAGAGTTTGTGTGAGGAGAAAGAGAAAGAGTAGAGTTTGTGTGAGGAGAAGAGAAAGGTAGAGTTTGTGTGAGGAGAAAGAGAAAGCGTAGAGTTTGTGTGAGGAGAAGAGAAAGAGTAGAGTTTGTGTGAGGAGAAAGAGAAAGCGTAGAGTTTGTGTGAGGAGGAAGAGAAAGAGTAGAGTTTGTGTGAGGAGAAAGAGAAAGCGTAGAGTTTGTGTGAGGAGAAAGAGAAAGAGTGAGTTTGTGTGAGGAGAAAGAGAAAGAGTAGATTTGTGTGAGGAGAAAGAAAACGTAGAGTTTGTTGAGGAGAAAGAGAAAGAGTAAGTTTGTGTAGGAGAAAGAGAAAGTAGAGTTTGTGTGAGGAGAAAGAGAAAGGTAGAGTTTGTGTGAGGAGAAAGAGAAAGACGTAGAGTTTGTGTGAGGAGAAAGAGAAAGAGTAGAGTTTGTGTGAGGAGAAGAGAAAGAGTAGAGTTTGTGTGAGGAGAGAAAAGTAGATTAGAGAAGAATAGAGTTTGTGTGAGGAGGAAGAGAAAGGTAGAGTTTGTGTGAGGAGAAAGAGAAAGGTAGAGTTTGTGTGAGGAGAAAGAGAAAGGTAGAGTTTGTGTGAGGAGAAAGAGAAAGGTAGAGTTTGTGTGAGGAGAAGAGAAAGAGTAGAGTTTGTGTGAGGAGAAAGAGAAAGCGTAGAGTTTGTGTGAGGAGAAAGAGAAAGCGTAGAGTTTGTGTGAGGAGAAAGAGAAAGCGTAGAGTTTGTGTGAGGAGAAAGAGAAAGAGTAGAGTTTGTGTGAGGAGAAAGAGGAAAGATAGAGTTTGTTGGAGAGGAAAGGTAATGTTTGATTGAGCGAGGAAGAGAAAGTAGTACGAGTTGTGTGAGAGACAGAAAGAGTAATTTTTAGGAGAAGAGAAAAGTAGAGTTTGTGTGAGGAGAAAGAGAAAGTAGAGTTTGTGTGAGGAGAAGAGAAAGGTAGAGTTGTGTGAGGAGAAGAGAAAGGTAGAGTTTGTGTGAGGAGAAGAGAAAGGTAGAGTTTGTGTGAGGAGAAAGAGAAAGGTAGAGTTTTGTGAGGAGAAAGAGAAAGGTAGAGTTTGTGTGAGGAGAAAGAGAAAGAGTAGAGTTTGTGTGAGGAGAAGAGAAAGGTAGAGTTTGTGTGAGGAGAAGAGAAAGAGTAGAGTTTGTGTGAGGAGAGAGAAAGAGTAGAGTTTGGTGAGGAGGAAGAGAAAGAGTAGAGTTTGTGTGAGGAGGAAGAGAAAGGTAGAGTTTGTGTGAGGAGGAAGAGAAAGGTAGAGTTTGTGTGAGGAGAAGAGAAAGAGTAGAGTTTGTGTGAGGAGAAGAGAAAGGTAGAGTTTGTGTGAGGAGAAGAGAAAGGTAGAGTTTGTGTGAGGAGAAAGAGAAAGAGTAGAGTTTGTGTGAGGAGAAGAGAAAGAGTAGAGTTTGTGTGAGGAGAAGAGAAAGAGTAGAGTTTGTGTGAGGAGAAAGAGAAAGAGTAGAGTTTGTGTGAGGAGAAGAGAAAGAGTAGAGTTTGTGTGAGGAGAAAGAGAAAGGTAGAGTTTGTGTGAGGAGGAAGAGAAAGGTAGAGTTTGTGTGAGGAGAAAGAGAAAGAGTAGAGTTTGTGTGAGGAGAAAAAAGTAATTTGGTAGGAGAAAGAAATAAGTTTTAGAGAAGAAAATAAGTTTTTGAGGAGAAAAAAAAATTTTGAGGGAAAAAGTGATTTGTTAGGAGAAGAGAAATAATTTTTAGAGAGAAAGAGATTTTAGGAGAAGAAAAGTAAGTTTTTAGGAGAAGAAAGTGATTGTTGAGAGAAGAGAAATATTTGTGTGAGAGAGAGAAAGAGTAGATTTGTTAGAGAAGGAAGTAGATTTTTAGGAGAAGAAAATAGAGTTTGTTGAGGAGAAAGAAGGTAATTTTTAGGAGAAGAGAAAGTAGAGTTGTGTGAGGAGAGAGAAAGGTAGGTTTGTGTGAGAGAAAGAGAAAGGTAGAGTTTGTGAGGGAAGAGAAAGGTGAGTTTGTGTGGGAGAAGAGAAAGGTAGAGTTTGTGTGAGGAGAAGAGAAAGGTAGAGTTTGTGTGAGGAGAAGAGAAAGTAGAGTTTGGTGAGGAGAAGAGAAAGGTAGAGTTTGGTGAGAGAGAGAAAGGTAGAGTTTGGTGAGGAGAAGAGAAAGGTAGTTGGTGAGGAGAAGAGAAAGTAGAGTTTGGTGAGGAGAAGAGAAAGGTAGAGTTTGTGTGAGGAGAGAGAAAGGTAGAGTTTGTGTGAGGAGAAGAGAAAGTAGAGTTTGTGTGAGGAGAAGAGAAAGTAGAGTTTGTGTGAGGAGAAGAAAGGTAGAGTTTGGTGAGGAGAAGAGAAAAGTAGAGTTTGTGTGAGGAGAAGAGAAAGGTAGGTTTGTGTGAGGAGAAAGAGAAAGTAGAGTTTGTGTGAGGAGAAAGAGAAAGGTAGAGTTTGGTGAGGAGAAGAGAAAGGTAGAGTTTGGTGAGGAGAAAGAGAAAGGTAGAGTTTGGTGAGGAGAAAGAGAAAGGTAGAGTTTGGTGAGGAGAAAGAGAAAGGTAGAGTTTGGTGAGGAGAAAGAGAAAGGTAGAGTTTGGTGAGGAGAAGAGAAAGAGTAGAGTTTGTGTGAGGAGGAAGAGAAAGAGTAGAGTTTGTGTGAGGAGGAAGAGAAAGAGTAGAGTTTGTGTGAGGAGAAAGAGAAAGGTAGAGTTTGTGTGAGGAGAAAGAGAAAGGTAGAGTTTGGTGAGGAGAAAGAGAAAGAGTAGAGTTTGTGTGAGGAGGAAGAGAAAGGTAGAGTTTGTGTGAGGAGGAAGAGAAAGGTGAGTTTGTGTGAGGAGAAAGAGAAAGAGTAGAGTTTGTGTGAGGAGAAAGAGAAAGGTAGAGTTTGTGTGAGGAGAAAGAGAAAGGTAGAGTTTGTGTGAGGAGAAGAGAAAGAGTAGAGTTTGTGTGAGGAGAAAGAGAAAGAGTAGAGTTTGTGTGAGGAGGAAGAGAAAGAGTAGAGTTTGTGTGAGGAGAAAGAGAAAGGTAGAGTTTGTGTGAGGAGAAGAGAAAGAGTGAGTTTGTGTGAGGAGAAAGAGAAAGAGTAGAGTTTGTGTGAGGAGAAAGAGAAAGGTAGAGTTTGTGTGAGGAGAAAGAGAAAGAGTAGAGTTTGGTGAGGAGAAAGAGAAAGGTAGAGTTTGGTGAGGAGAAAGAGAAAGGTAGAGTTTGGTGAGGAGAAAGAGAAAGGTAGAGTTTGGTGAGGAGAAAGAGAAAGAGTAGAGTTTGGTGAGGAGAAGAGAAAGGTAGAGTTTGTGTGAGGAGAAAGAGAAAGAGTAGAGTTTGTGTGAGGAGGAAGAGAAAGAGTAGAGTTTGTGTGAGGAGAAAGAGAAAGGTAGAGTTTGTGTGAGGAGAAAGAGAAAGGTAGAGTTTGGTGAGGAGAAAGAGAAAGAGTAGAGTTTGTGTGAGGAGGAAGAGAAAGAGTAGAGTTTGTGTGAGGAGAAAGAGAAAGGTAGAGTTTGTGTGAGGAGAAAGAGAAAGGTAGAGTTTGGTGAGGAGAAAGAGAAAGGTAGAGTTTGTGTGAGGAGAAAGAGAAAGAGTAGAGTTTGTGTGAGGGAACGAAGCGGTTGGGAGAAGAAAAGTTGTGTAGAGAAGTATGGTTGTTGAGAAAAAGACCAGTTTTTGGAAGAAGTAGTTGGAGATAGAAGAGTTTGGGGAAGAAAAGAGATTGTGGAAAAAAAGGTAAATTTAGAAAAATTATAAGTTGTTAGAGTAAGATTTAGATTTTTGAGAAAGAAAGAATTTGTTAGAAAAAAATAATTTTAAGAAAGAAATAATGTTAGAATGAATTAATTTAAGTAAGAATATAATTTAAAGTAAAAATATTTGTTATTTTTAATTATAATGTTAAAGAAATTATGATTAATATGTTAAAAAATGTATTTTTATTAAGTAAATGTATAATTATAATGTTAAAAGAATTATAATGTTAAAAAATAAAGTAAAATTTTGTATTTTGACATTTAAGTAAAAGAATTTAAGTAAAGAATAATTTTAAGTAAAAAAATTTTAGTAAAAAGAATATAATGTTAAAAATAGTATTTTAATTAGTAAAGAATTTATGTTAAGATATATTTATAGTAAAAAATTTAAGTAAAAAGATTTAGTAAAAATTAGTCTTTTGAATTAAAGTAAAAATTTTAAGTAAAAGAATTTTAAGTAAAAAAATTTGTTAAAAAATATGTTATTTTTATTATAATTTAAATAGAATATAATGTTAAAAATAGTTTTTTGAATTAATTTAGAAATTTTAGAAAAATTTAAAAATTTTTAAAAGTATTTAGGTGAAGTAGATAAGGTTGATTTGGAGCGGAAGTGTAATTGTTTGAACCCTGAGCGGTCGAGGTAAAGTAACAATGCTGTGAATACAGAGCAGTCTTATCTGCTGCCGTCTGAATAAAAACTGACCCAGCTTTATTAAGATCTGCTGTCTGAAGGGAGCTCCTTATTAGACAGCATGACTGAGTGGATTGAAAACTGATGAAACAGTGCTGAATAACAACAGGATTAAAATTTAATATAACATATTTATAAGTTGTATAATGTTTAAGTGTTTTTAATTGACTTTTCTGCAGCTTCAGGGACAAGACATTTGTAATATTACAAAAAATCTGACATTTATAATGTTACAAAAGACATTATAATGTTACAAAATCACTTGTTAATTTTTTGACATTTATAATGTTACAAGATATTATCACATTTATAATGTTACAAAATCACTTATGTTACTTTTTTAGTATTTATAATGTTACAAGAAATTATGACATTAATAATGTTACAAAATCACTTGTTACTTTTATATTTATAATGTTAGAGAACAAGAATTGTTAGAAAATCATTATGTATAAAGTTACAAAAGACATTTATAATGTTACAAAAGACATTATAATGTTACAAAATCACTTATGATACTTTTTAGAACAATTTATAATGTTACAAAAGACAATTTATAATGTTACAAAAAAGAATATTAAAAACATTTATAATGTTACAAAAGACATTTATAATGTTACAAAAGACATTATAATGTTACAAAATCACTTATGTTACTTTTTGAATTTATAATGTTACAAAGACATTTATAATGTTACAAAGAAATATATTCACAATATTAATGTTACAAAAGACATTTATAATGTTACAAAAGACATTATAATGTTACAAAATCAGTTATGATACCTTTTGACATTTATAATGTTACAAAGATATTATTCAAACATTTATAATGTTACACAAGACATTTATAATGTTACAAAAGACATTATAGTTACAAAATCACTTATGTTACTTTTTTATATTTATAATGTTACAAGAAATTATGACATTAATAATGTTACAAAATCACTTATGTTACATTTTGTATTTATAATGTTACACAAGACATTTATAATGTTACAAGATATTATCACATTTATAATGTTACGAAATACATTATAATGTTACAAAATCACTTATGATACTTTTTGACATTTATAATGTTACAAAAGTCATTTATAATGTTACAAAAGACATTTATAATGTTACAAGATATTATCACATTTATAATGTTACAAAAGACATTTATAATGTTACAAGATATTATCACATTTATAATGTTACAAAAGACATTATAATGTTACAGAATCACTTATGATACTTTTTGACATTTATAATGTCACAAAAGGCATTTATAATGTTACAAAGGGCATTTATAATGTTACAAAAGGCATTTATAATGTTACAAGATATTATCACAATTATAATGTTACAAAAGACATTATAATGATAGAAAGTCACTTGTTACTTTTTTACATTTATAATGTTACAAGATATTATCACATTTATAATGTTACAAAATACATTTCTAATGTTACAAAATCACTTATGTTACTTTTTTATATTTATAATGTTACAAGATATTATGAGAAATGTATAATGTTACAAGATATTATGACATTTATAATATTACATAAGACATTTATGTTACAAAAGACATTTACATTGTTACAAGAAATTCTGGCATTTCTAATGTTACAAAATTCATTCAAAATGTTACAAAAATTACTTACTAAATTAGTTACTACTATATTAGTACTAAAATAACTAACAGTAACACTGAAAAAAACTATATTACTAAGTTAAAGAAATCTTCATGTGTTAATATTAGGCCCTTTTGTTCAGGATGCATGGCTGTTATTAAATATTAGACTGGCATGTCTCTCTCGGGCCGGAGAGGATCATGGGAGATCAACACACAGACACTCTCTGCACTTCTCCTCATTTATTTCCCGTCTCGTCCCGCTTGATGGATCGGGTCATCAGTGAGAGATAATTAACAGCGCTCCGGAGCCCCTCTGACTGAATGCAGGGGTCAAAGGTCGACTGCTCTTAGCAACATTGCTCTTCCGCAGTCGTTCAAGTCTAACTGAAGTACATTCAGCCGTCAGAAAAGCGTTTACACCTCAGCAGAGAGTTCAGTCTGTGTTTACAGTCTGAGGAACAACTGAGGATTTAACTCAATCCTAACTCTAATCTCAATTCAACACTTCATGCTGCTTAAAACAAACATTAACCAATTCATTTAGAACTTAATTTAACTAAAGATACTGTTACAATAAACATTCATGACACAAAATTGCATACGTTCAATAAAGACATTTATAATATTACCAAAAAAAATCTGATATGTATAATGTTACAAAAATTGACTTTAATGTTACAAAAGACGTTTATAATATTACAGAAATTGACATTTATGTTACAAAAATTGACATTTTAATGTTACAAAAGATGTTTATAATGTTACAAAAATGGACATTTTAATGTTACAAAAGATGTTTATAATGTTACAAAAATGGACATTTATAATGTTACAAAATATGTTTATAATGTTACAAAAGATGTTTATAATGTTACAAAAATGGACATTTATAATGTTACAAAAATGGACATTTATAATGTTACAAAATATGTTTATAATGTTACAAAAGATGTTTATAATGTTACAAAAATGGACATTTATAATGTTACCAAATATGTTTATAATGTTACAAAAGATGTTTATAATGTTACAAAAGATGTTTATAATGTTACAAAAATGGACATTTATAATGTTACAAAAGATGTTTATAATGTTACAAAAGATGTTTATAATGTTACAAAATATGTTTATAATGTTATAAAACATTCACATTATAATGTTACCAAATATGTTTATAATGTTACAAAAATTGACATTTTAATGTTACAAAAGATGTTTATAATGTTACAAAAATGGACATTTATAATGTTACCAAATATGTTTATAATGTTACAAAAGATGTTTATAATGTTACAAAAATGGACATTTATAATGTTACAAAAGATGTTTATAATGTTACAAAAATTGACATTTTAATGTTACAAAAGATGTTTATAATGTTACAAAAATTCACATTCATAATGTTACAAAAGATGTTTATAATGTTACAAAAATGGACATTTATAATGTTACAAAATTCATGTCATTATAATGTTACAAAAGATGTTTATAATGTTACAAAAAAAATCTGAAATTTATATTACTTGTTATCTTACTTGGCATTTTGTCTTGTTAAATCAAGACACATTTACTTGAGTGGGAAATTAATTTAAGTTATTAAGTCTGAAAACAAGAAAAAAAAATCTGTCCATGGGGTAGAAAATGATTCTGGTTTTCCTTTTGGATGAAGTAAATTTTTTCTTTCCACACTGGCAGATATTTATTCTTGTTTTAAGCATAAACACTTCATTTTGGTCCATTTATCAGAAAACAAGATTTCATATCTTACAGACCTAATAGTCATTTGACCTCTTAAAAGCATTAAAAGCATTAGATATTTGTACTAATGTACTAATTTGTAAAGTCCTTCACAGAAATATTGAGCAGTTTTCAACATTGATAATAATCAGAAATGTTTCTTGAGCAGCAAATCAGCATATTATTATGATTTCTGAAGATCATGTGACACTGAAGACTGCAGTAATGATGCTGAAAATACAGATTTGATCACAGAAATAAATTACAGTTTAACACATATTCACATAGAAAACAGCTGTTTTAAATTGTAATAATATTTCACAATTTTTACTGTATTTTTTGATCATATAAGCAGCATCACAAAGCTGTTTTTTTACAGAAATTTACATTTATGTTACAAAAATTGACATTTTAATGTTACAAAAGATGTTTATAATGTTACAAAAATTCACATTCATAATGTTACAAAATATGTTTATAATGTTACAAAAATTCACATTTATAATGTTACAAAAGATTTCTATTTCAAATAAATGCAGTTCTTTTGAACTTTCTATTCATCTGTGAATCCTGAAAAATAAAATGCATCACAGTTTCCACAAAAATATTGTGCAGCACAACTGTTTTCAACATTGATAATAATCAGAAATGTTTCTTGAGCAGCAAATCAGCATATTATTATGATTTCTGAAGATCATGTGACACTGAAGACTGGAGTAATGATGCTGAAAATACAGCTTTGATCACAGAAATAAATTACAGTTTAACACATATTCACATAGAAAACAGCTGTTTTACATTACAAAACTATTTCACAATTTTTACTGTATTTTTTGATCATAAACGCAGCATCACAAAGCTGTTTTCTTCTAAAAGCCCAACTCTGAGCTCTGTAATCTCTGATGACTTTTGAAGTCTGACAGTGAAACACAGCTTGAACAAAAGCCCATTTCAGCTCTGTGATTTCTGATATGAAATATAATTCCTCCCCATCCAGAGATTGTTTTTATATTATTCTGACTCATGAGTCTCATATCAGAGCAGACCGATTGAATTTAGACGGAGCGTGATGGATTCTGCAGATTTGAGGAGATTGTTTTAACGCTGTGTTGTTTGTCAGGAGAACAGACAGAGTTCTTCTGGAAGCTTTAAACCACGATTATATTGATCAGATCAGAGCTGATCGATGAGTGACAGAAACACCTCAAACTCATCACCGTACACAACAAACAGATGAGACGCAGCATTTATTATACTATGATATTACACAATTCATAGCAGATTCTTGTCTGTTTCTGACTGATGTTGTATTAATGTGGATGTATTTCCCATAAGCATATAAGAAAAAAATACTTTGTGTCCAAGTTTCATACAATGAATTAAGTATTATATATTGATGAATAAAATAATATTATATGTGGTACATATATATATGTGTGTGTGTGTGTGTGTGTGTGTGTGTGTGTGTGTGTGACCCTGGATCACAAAATCGCTGGGGTATATTTGTAGCAATAGCAAAAAATACATTGTATGGGTCAAAATTATTGATTTTCTTTTATGCCAAAAATCAGTAAAGATCATGTTCCATGAAGATATTTAGTGAATTTCCTACCGTAAATATATCAAAACTTAATTATTTATTAGTAATATGCATTGCTAAGAACTTCATTTGAACAACTTTAAAGATGATTTTCTCAATATTTAGATTTTTTTGCACCCTCAGATTCCAGATTTACAAATATTGTCCTATCATAACAAACCATACATCAATGGAAAGATTATTTATTCAGCTTTCAGATGATGTATAAATCTCAATTTAGAAAAATTTACGCTTATGACTGTTTTTTGTGCTCCAGGGTCAAACACACACACATATATATGTATATATTTTTTTTTTAAATATATATTTTTGCATATACACACTGCAGTTCAAAAGTTTGCAATCAGTAAGATTTGTAATGCTTTTTAAAGACGTTTCTGCTCATCAAGGCTGTATCTATTTGATCAAAAATACAGAAAAAAAATCTGTAATTTTGTGAAATATTATTGCAATTTAAAATAACAGTTCTCTATTTTAATATACTTTAAACTGTAATTTATTTCTGTGATCAAAGCTGTATTTTCAGCATCATTACTGCAGTCTTCAGTGTCACATGATCTTCAGAAATCATAATAATATGCTGATTTATTATCAATGTTAGAAACATTTGTGCTGCTTAATATTTTTTGGGTCCTATGATATTTTTTTTAGGATTCTTTGATAAATAAAAAGTTAAAAAGAACAGTGTTTATTCAAAATATAAATTTTGAGTTACAATATACACTGCTATTCAAAAATTTAGTAAATTCTTAATTTTTTTTTTTAAAGAAATTAATACTTTTATTCAGCAAGGATTTGTTAAATGTATAAAAAGTGATAGTAAAGACTTGTATTGTTACAAAAGATTTCTATTTTGTATAAATGCTGCTCTTTTTAATTTTTCATTCATTGAAGAATCAAAGAAAAAAGTATCACGTTCCAAAATATATATTAAAAGATTTCTATTTTATATAAATCAGTCATATTAATATTATTTTCATTGAAGAATCAATAGAAAAAATATACTTCAAAAAATTATTAAATATAATAAATAGCATATTAAATATTTTAAGATCAATGTAATAAAATTATCATTATTAAAATTGCTAAATATTATTATGTAAGTATATTATAATTTGTTTATAAATAAAATTATATATAAATAATCAAATATAATATATTTATTAATAAATTAAATAAAATTAAAATATTTTTTAAATAAAAATAATTATAATAAATATTTTACATATTTAATATTAATAATTAAATAAACAATTAAATACAATTTTAGACAAAAGCTTCTGCTAAATGACTAAATGTATGTGACGTATAACTCCTAATAGACTTTGATAAGCTTGAATGAGAATATGAGTTTTATGATCTTGTGTTATGGAGATTTCTGAATGTGGAGCTGATCTTATATTGTATCTGGGAGAAATCTGAGCTCAGTTTGAGACGTGGATGAGCATTCAAACGTGTTTCCTAAAGACCGGATGAGATTACACTCGTTATTTGAGCTTGTAATGAGTTTGTGCAGCAGGTCTGATGAATGCAGTGTAATGATGCTTCTACACACAACACAGATCTCAGGGCTTTACGACTCAGAAGATGCTTAAAGGGACAGTGCACCCAAAAATGAAAATTCTGTCATCATTTACTCATCCTCAAGTAGATCCAAACCTGTATGAATGTGTTTGTTCTGTTGAACACAAAGGAAGATATTTTGAAGAATGAGGGAAACAGAGCACTTCTGGGGCACCATTGACTTCCATAGTAATTTGTTTTCCTACTATTGAAGTCAATGGTGCCCCAAAACAGCCTGATTACACACTTTCTCCAAAACATCTTCCTTTGTGTTCAGAACAAACACATTCATACAGGTTTGGATCTACTTGAGGCTGAGTAAATGATGACAGGATTTTCATTTTTGGGTGTACTGTCCCTTTAAGTGTTCAACCTGCTGCTCTTTAGAGAATCTGAATGCTTCGTTTGCCAAGAAAGAAGTAATTACTGACCCACACAGAGCTCTTCAGACGAGTGTGAGCTCCTCCGCAAACAATCAGAGCAATTAACAAAGTGTTCTGCACTTTATTCTTCACCAGGACTCGTCTAAACGTCTGAGAACATCGTTAAAGACCAGAATCAGAAGACATGCACTCACAGAAAATAAAGAAGCAAGGCACAGTTCATTAATAGTCGACATCATTAATTATACTAATTAATGAGAAATGTCTGAGTTTAATGAAGAGGCATCTTAAATTAGAATGAATCCTTAGGTTATAAAAACTGTTGTTTAGAAATGTTTATTAATACGTTATTTAAAGATTACAAAAACGTTTCTTGCAACATTCTACTATTTTATCCAAATTATAAAGTTATTTTAATTTTAATTTTTAATATTCTAAGAACGCTAAAATGTCATTTTCTTGTGATTATGATGTGATTTCTTGTCTTGATTAGAACGTTATTTAAAGATTACAAAAACATTTCTTACAACATTTTTAGCCAAATTATAAAGTTATGTATATATAAATATATCATTATATATAAATATTAAATATATAATTATAAGCTATTTTAATTTTTATTTGTAATATGCTAAGAACGCTAAAATATAAATTTTTCTTGTGATTATGATGCTATTTAAAGGTTACAAAAATGTTTCTTACAACATTTTACTATTTTAACGTTTATTTTTTAATATTCTAAACATTAAAATGTTCAGTTTTCGTGTTGCAGTTATAATATTATTTAAAGGTTGAAAAAAAATGTTTCTTACAGCGTTCAATCAAGTACATCATCATAAAAATGTTATATCTCAATTTTATGAGAGCATCAAGTTTTAATAAAGTTATAAAACATGTATATAACTTTTAAACAACGTTGTGAGAACGTTCCCTGAACGTTACTGAGATGATTACTGATCAGCATCAATCTCACCTTAAAAAGAAAGTGTTTGTGTTTGACTTAAACTTATAAGTTCAGTTAACTTTTAGTTGCAATATTTAAGTTGAATATATAAGTTCTCTGAACAGATGTGACCCTGGAGCACAAACCAGTCATAAGGGTCAATTTTTTCGAAAATGAGATTTATGCATCATCTGAAAGCTGAATAAATATCTTTCCATTGATGTATGGTTTGTTATGATAGGACAATATTTGAAAATCTGGAATCTGAGGGTGCAAAAAAATCTAAATATTGAGAAAATCATCTTTAAAGTTGTTCAAATGAAGTTCTTAGCAATGCATATTACTAATCAAAAATTAAGTTTTGATATATTTACGGTAGGAAATTTACTAAATACCTTCATGGAACATGATCTTAATATCTAATGATTTTTGGCATAAAAGAAAAATGTATAATTTTGACTCATACAATGTATTGTTGGTTATTGCTACAAATATACCTGTGTTACTTATGACTGCTTTTGTGCTGCAGGGACACAAGTGTTAAGCTCTTATAACTAAGTGCAGGGGCATTTTTTCGGTAATTTTCACAAATCAGTCTAGAAGCAGCTTGCAGATGCAGAGTTATGACTTTAAACATCAATCTGGTTTATCTGTGATGGATGTTTGTGATGTTTCTGAGGCTGTGGATCTGCTGCCCTCGTGTGTCTGAGCACGCTACACACATCTACAGCCTTAGTAGTATTTTAATTGCAATAATTATAAATATTAGTATTAATTACATTTATAACTATATTAACGTTTTTATTTGCTATTCTTACAGATTTTTGCTTTATTTGTTAAATAATTTTGTGGTAAATGAAGGAATATCAGAAAACAGCGTATAGAGTTATTAGAGTTAAACTCCATTCTGGTTCTACAA
>CM041802.1:43859550-43919550 GCA_023376895.1 Aspiorhynchus laticeps
AATATTTTTTAATGGTTTTACACTTATAAGCAGTGTCGGGGAAAGTTACATTTAAAAGTAATGTTACAATGTTGCGTTACTCCCTAAAAAAGTAACTAATTATCGTTACTTAGCTACTTTTTATGGAAAGTAATGCGTTACTTTTGCGTTACTTTTTAAATATGAGCAGGGCTTGATTGTTTTTAATACAAGAAGTTGTAATTATAGCAAAAGTAAAGCCCTTTCACAACAAAAAGTGTAATGAATAAACCTGAAGTGATTCACGTGTGAAGAGGAGAGCGCAGGAGAAGAAGGATCAACACTCGTCAGCAATAAACAAACAATGAAGCACAATTGTTAGTTTATCTAAAGTCATTTTTGCTTATTAGTATGATTGAACTGGATCATCAAAGATCAGCAGCAAAGACATCGGTTAATAACATGGGATTAGATACATTTGTGTTATTTAACATATTTAATTATTGCAGGTTTGCGTCATATTCTGAGATTGCATTTCGCCGTTTTAATTCATTTTGATGAACACTAAATCTTTTGCGAGTGAGATGAATTAATGCACGTTCATATTTACTCTAGAACTACAGTAAGCACACTGTCAGTCAATAAATTGGAAAAAATTAACTCGGATATTTTCTTGTAAATTAAAAAGTAATGCGTTACTTTACTAGCTACTTGAAAAAAGTAATATTACGTAACTCACGTTACTTGTAATGCGTTACCCCCAACGCTGCTTATGACTATATTAATCCATCACACAGCTCTCCTGGTTATCAAATGATATTAGTAGTAGTTGTTATAAATCATCTTTTATTCCAGCTGCAAGAAAGAAGAAGCAGAGCAAGCCGCTGAGCTTCAAGGTGGGGCTGGGTCGAGTGATCCGAGGGGTGAGCGGCACGCGACACACTTACAGGACCAACGCTTGCTTTTAGGCTTTTTCTAAATGTCTGTAGTTTTTATATATTTCATTTTTATATTCTGTCTTCATTTTGTTTTAAAAAAAAATGTAATTTAGTTTTGCACATTTTTATTATTTTTTAATGTGTGTATATAGTTTATAAATTCTTTCATTTTAAAGTTTTAGTAATTTAGTTGTGTGTTTTGGTCATTTTTGATAGTTTTATGTGTCTATATAGTTTTTATAAATTTTAAGTTAGATTTAATTTTTATGTTTTCTTTTTGTTTTCATTTTAATTTTAAAGTTGTAGTAAATATTTTTTTTTCCTTTTTAATTTTTTTTAAATGTCTATATACTTTTTAACTCAGATTTGATATTTTCCATTTTAATTTTAAAGTTGTAAATAATTATTATTATTTTTTTAAATGTCTATATACTTACCTCAGATTTGATATTTTCCATTTTAATTTTAAAGTTGTAAATAATTATTATCTTTTTTTTTGTCTATATACTTACCTATTTTTATATTTTAATTTTAAAGTTGTAGTAAATTATTATTATTTTTATTTTTTGTCTATATACTTTTTAACACAGATTTATATTTTCCATTTTAATTTTAAAGTTGTAGTAAATTATTATTATTTTTATTTTTTGTCTATATACTTTTTAACACAGATTTATATTTTCCATTTTAATTTTAAAGTTGTAGTAAATTATTTTTATTTTTTGTCTATATACTTTTTAACTCAGATTTATATTTTCCATTTTAATTTTAAAGTTGTAGTAAATAAAATAAAAAAAATCATTTTTTTTTTTTTATGTCTATATACTTTTTAACTCAGAATATCTCTGTTATTATATCAGAATAACTCAAAATATAAAATATTTTCCATTTTAATCTTAGTTCCATTTGTAGTAATTCAGTAGTGGTTTTGTGAGCAGGCTGTATTGGGATGTGTTGGTTTAGTGAAGTGCTGTGGTGTGTTGTGTGCAGTGGGATGAAGGTCTGCTGGTGATGAGTAAAGGGGAGACGGCGCGGCTGGAGATCGAGTCTGAATGGGCGTATGGGAAGAAAGGTCTTCCTGACTCCAAGTATCCTTCAGTGTTTGATGTTGTTACGCTGGTAACTCATCAGAGGACGTTCCTCCTACATACAGCTTTAAACGCTTTACTCATTCTCACGAACTCAAGCAATGATGCGATGCGGGTGATTTTATATGAACCGAGTGTCTTCAGAAAAGTATCGATTGCATTTCAAATGTATCTGATAAAGTAGCGTTAATGGGCCTTTTTCACAGTCCGCGTTCGAAGACCAGAGACTTGGAGTAGTTGTGTAAAATAACTTCCGCTGTAGTCTGTATGAATGGCAATGCCTGTAACACGGGGTCGTTGTGATTTATTAATGAGCAATTCATTATAGACGTTTCATTAAAACATATTAACCACAGTTTTCAATCATTAATCGGGTATGACGAAACGAGGAAAAATGTTGTCATGATATTCCGACGCATATTTCATGATTTAAATAGGATTGCATAGGCGTATGTATGCACATACTTCAGAGACAGACCAGCTATTTACTTAAAAAATGCAAGAATACCATACAAACAACATACCACATTAAAGAGCAATAAAATCGGACAAGCTTATACATCTTATAAAACATTAACCACGACTAAAGACTGTACAAATTAAACAGTTATATTGCTTTCGTGCACTTACTTTACTTTCTGATAGGCTACAAATACAATCACGTATTAGATCAAATTGGAGTTGTTAAAATATATTCATATTTTTCATCCCAGAGTTATTCAAAAATAACTGGTTTTACCATCTTAAACGTGATATATCCTCCGTGTTTGAGCACAGTGATTGAATAGCATTATGTAGATAAGATTGGAGAAGAACCATAATAAACACTGCACAATAATAAAACCAATAACATTAAACAGTCCGAGTATTTCTCCAGCAGTAACGAGAGCAGCCGCAGATTCTCATCAGTTATCTCATGACTGTCGGGACACCGACAACGCTTACAAACGTCTGTTTCACGTTAATATGGAAGATTACACATATGGTAGGGTATCATCTGTTAATTAGATTATTTTAACTGAGAATCTGCCCACGGCTGCTTATGTTATTGCTGGAGAAATACTCGGAATATACAGTGGTTTCATTTTATTTTTAATTAATTAATTTTGATTAATTATTGCGCAATGTACTGTTATCATAATAAACACTTGTTGAACGCCGATTTTATTGCTCTTTAATGTGGTATGTTGTTTGTATGGTATTCTTGCATGTTTTAAGTAAATAGCTGGTCTGTCTCTGAAGTATGTGCATACATACGCCTATGCAATCCTATTTAAATCATGAAATATGCGTCGGAATATCATGACAACATTTTTCCTCATTTCGTCATACCCGATTAATGATTGAAAACTGTGGTTAATATGTTTTAATGAAACGTCTATAATGAATTGTTCATTAATAAATCACAACGACCCCGTGTTACAGGCATTGCCATTCATACAGACTACAGCGGAAGTTATTTTACACAACTACTCCAAGTCTCTGGTCTTCGAACGCGGACTGTGAAAAAGGCCTATGCTGCTTTGTTTACATCCGTTAAACCGCTGATGTTCTAAAAGCGCCTCCTGCTGGCAGAGAATCACATTGGATTTTCAATAAGCCCTCTATCTGCCCATATAACCCTGTTTTAAATTAACATAATTTATATTATATAATTTCCTTAAAAAATAGGTTCAAATGCTGAAATGTGAGATTTATCATTTTAGGTTAAGGTTTTTGTGAAAACCTGTATCTAAACTGTAAATCATGTTTTACAGTCATTTTACAGTTTAATATGTTGCCATAGACATTGCATTACCCTGCTCATATGGGGTTAATTTTTATTTTAATTAATTTTTGGCAGGTCTTAAATTAGATTTTAAAAACTCCAGCAGACAGATGTAGCTATGTACACCGCCAGCATCTAGAATGATCTTGATCAGCATTTCAGTGTTTATAACAGGCTCTCTCAACTTGTTATATTTTACAGTTTGTCAGCTAATATAAGTATAAGTTCTTAACCTTCATCCTCAGAATCCCTCCGAACGCCAAGCTGATCTTTGAGGTGGAGCTCGTCTCCATCGATTGATCGATCGATGCTCAAACACTGACGTCGTTTGGAGGAGAGGATGAAACGTTCAGTTATAACACCATAGAAATGTTCTTCAGTCTGACAAAGAGTTTTCTGACTATTTTTGCATGATTGTAAAGTTCCAATAAAAACATACACCGAGTAATATCCTGTGCTATTCTTATTCATACATCTCTATAGCTGTTGTGTATATAATATATATAAACATACCCTGGACCACAAAACCAGTCATTAATGCAAAAAAATCTAAATATTGAGAAAATCATCTTTAAAGTTGTTCAAATTAAGTTCTTAGCAATGCATATTACTAATCAAAAATTAAGTTTTGATATATTTATGGTAGGAAATGTACAAAATATCTTCATGGAACATGATCTTAATATCCTAATGATTTTTGGCATGAAAGAAAAATGTATAATTTTGACTCATACAATGTATTGTTGTCTATTGCTACAAATATACCTGTGTTACTTATGACTGCTTTTGTGCTCCAGGGACACAAATGCAATCTATTTATGAACTACTATAAATGTCACGTTTTATTATCTCTGTCTAGACTCTAGAGATATGTAGCTAGAGATTAGAAATATATTAAAATAAATGCATTTGTTAAAAAGTTACATTTTAAATACACAAATCCATACCTGTATTATGTGTACATGATATAAAAATTATATAAACGTCAAAATATGAAAGTACACGTTTATGGCACTATGTATTTTTCTTGTGTGTGTATTTATATACACAAGAAAAAAAATTTATAGATATACACAAAAAATATATAGCTATATATATATTTTTTTATAACTAAAAATCATTGTATATTTACAAAATAATGTTGATACCTTTAAACCTATCAAATTATTAAGATACTATATCTAACATTAATTCAAGGTATTAAATGACAAATTATTTTTTGTGTGTTAATATTGAGATTTATATTCAGATTTGTGTACAGGTTAACCCTCTCTTCAGCGACGCTTCATTATTCCAGTCTGGAGATGAATATTACGCATTTCTGACCAGCATCAGCATTAAATTATCAATTTTACCGTTTCTAAAACACTGAAAATGCAGGAACAAAAACATCTGAACAGCATTGAATGATTTGACTCGAGTTTGTTTGACAAACTAATAGATCATATTTAACAAGTGCCCTTATTGTATTAAATTTATAATATCAGAAGGGAATGAGCTCATCTAGATTAGAAAATATTAATATTTCCTATATTTACCAGACTTAAAAGCACCTAAATTAAATTCTGAAGTCTTCTCTTATTGACTATTTACATTTTAGTTCTGGTGTCAGTCATATTTGAGCTTATTCTTCAAAGTACCGTTGCATCATTTTTAGAAGGCACTTCATTTCTTATAAAAGTACAGGTAGTTTTAGCACACTGTATATTATTTATTGCATTTTTATTTTCAGAAACTGATTGAAAACCCATAGAACTGTGTGTGAAACTCTCTCTGAATGAATCAAAGCAGACAGAGAGGATCAGGACGAGCGTTTATTCTGAACTCGTTTCTCTGGAGGAGTTGCTCGTTTAGGAGTTGGCGTTAGGGCCCTTCTTCTTGCCGAAGGTGGGGACCACGTTCACGAAGCGCCGGTTGTACTGGATGCGACGCTTGGCGCGGCCCGTCCTCTTCTTCTTCTTCTCCTGTTTGTCCACCTACAGACGGACAGAACCACAGTCAGCTAAACCTCGTCTGTCTTACACACCACACATTTACATTTCATTAATAACATATATATAATTGACTTACTTTGGGTGTCTGTCCTCTTACTTTACCGGCGCGAGCCAGAGATCCGTGGACTTTACCTGATCAACACAAACACATCAACGAATGAGAACATCACACAAACCCAGAAACATCACCACGGTGTCTGAGACCATCAAGATGAGGAAATATTGATCTTTGTGATAATATTTTAATACTTGGGGAAAAAACAAAAAAAAAACAAATAATATTATATATATATATATATATATATATATATATATATATAAAAAACTATATCAAGAATTATATTTAATATTAAATAAAAATATTCATAAAAACATTTAAATGTTAAACAATAGTATCGATTTAATATGAACAAATAAATGATTTTATTTAGAAAACTAAAAAAATTAATACATTTAAATATTAAAACATTAACAATTATTTTATATTAAATATTAGATTTATTTATAACAAGATACAAAATAAATATTAAACATGAAATGGAATTAAATACTAAAAATATATATTTAAAATTAAATTTACAAATATAGTGCTGTCAAACAATAAATGGTGATTAATCGCATCCAAAATAAGTTTCTCTTTACATGTGTGTACCATGTATATTTATTATTTGTGTATGTATGTAATACATACAGTATTAATACAGTATTAATTTTGAAAATATTTACATGCATATATTAATATTCATAAAATGTATATTCTCTCTCTCTTCTTATATATACATATATATACATATTACATATAATATATATATACACTTATATATTATATAATATAAGTTATATGCATATAAATACACATGTAAATATTTTCAAAATATATACTGTGTGTGTACTGTGTATATTTATTATGTAAACAATTTTTTTTATTTTGATGCGATTAAACGCAATTAATCATTTGACAGCACTAATATAAATATATTTAATATATAAACATAAAATGTTTCTTAAATATATACATGCATGTGTGTGTATTTATATATACATAAATGTACACAAATATATTATGTGAACAAATTTATTTTGGATGCGATTAATCATGATTAATCGTCTGACAGCACCAAACAAATTATAAAAATATATAATTTAATATTTTTTACATTTAATTATATATTTATACAATTATATATATTTTTTTAAATAATTAATTTAATCAATTTAATATAAAAAATTAATGATTAATTATATAAATATATATATATATATAATATATAAATATATATATAATATATAATATATATATATATAATATAATATATATATACAAAACATGAATAAAGCATAAATATGAAATGACACAAATGTATAATTGTTGTTCATACCTCCCAGAAGTCTGGCGGTCACCTCGATGGTGCATTGCTCCGAGACGCCGCAGTCCAGCAGCGAGGCATCGTCCTCCAGAGGAGCTCCGGCCAGCAGAAGAACCTGGTCCTCCACAGACAGACCCTCCAGAGTCTGAACATGAGCCTGCAGACAGAACAACACAGATCTGAGATCAGACTCCGGCTCACAGACTCAACACGGCTGCGAGACACAGATCTGAGATCAGACTCCGGCTCACAGACTCAACACGGCTGCGAGACACAGATCTGAGATCAGACTCCGGCTCACAGACTCAACACGGCTGCGAGACACAGATCTGAGATCAGACTCCGGCTCACGGACTCAACACGGCTGCGAGACACAGATCTGAGATCAGACTCCGGCTCACGGACTCAACACGGCTGCGAGACACAGATCTGAGATCAGACTCCGGCTCACAGACTCAACACGGCTGCGGGACACAGATCTGAGATCAGACTCCGGCTCACAGACTCAACACGGCTGCGAGACACAGATCTGAGATCAGACTCCGGCTCACAGACTCAACACGGCTGCGAGACACAGATCTGAGATCAGACTCCGGCTCACAGACTCAACACGGCTGCGAGACACAGATCTGAGATCAGACTCCGGCTCACAGACTCAACACGGCTGCGAGACACAGATCTGAGATCAGACTCCGGCTCACAGACTCAACACGGCTGCGAGACACAGATCTGAGATCAGACTCCGGCTCACGGACTCAACACGGCTGCGGGACACAGATCTGAGATCAGACTCCGGCTCACAGACTCAACACGGCTGCGGGACACAGATCTGAGATCAGACTCCGGCTCACAGACTCAACACGGCTGCGGACACAGATCTGAGATCAGACTCCGGCTCACAGACTCAACACGGCTGCGAGACACAGATCTGAGATCAGACTCCGGCTCACAGACTCAACACGGCTGCGAGACACAGATCTGAGATCAGACTCCGGCTCACGGACTCAACACGGCTGCGGGACACAGATCTGAGATCAGACTCCGGCTCACAGTCTCAACACGGCTGCGAGACACAGATCTGAGATCAGACTCCGGCTCACAGACTCAACACGGCTGCGAGACACAGATCTGAGATCAGACTCCGGCTCACAGACTCAAAACGGCTTCGAGAGCGGCTCACCTTCAGGTCACGGATGCTCTCGTGTCCGGACACATGGAGCGTGTGCAGAGTCTGAGCGCGCAGGAACAGCTGCATGATGAGCTGAAACACAAAACACATTCTCACAAACAACGCAACAGTGCTATCTGTCACAACCTTAAACATTACTTGTAACCATTTTAAGTTATTTGTAACATTTTCAAATGTTCAACAACTTTAAGTTGAAAGCAATCATTTTTAAATGTTAACCAATTTTAAGTTGAAAGCAATCATTTTTAAATGTTCAACAATTTTAAGTTGAAAGCAATCATTTTTGAATGTTAAACAATTTTAAGTTGAAAGCAATCATTTTTAAATGTTAACCAATTTTAAGTTGAAAGCAATCATTTTTAAATGTTCAACAATTTTAAGTTGAAAGCAATCATTTTTAAATGTTAAACAATTTTAAGTTGAAAGCAATCATTTTTGAATGTTAACCAATTTTAAGTTGAAAGCAATAATTTTTAAATGTTAACCAATTTTAAGTTGAAAGCAATCATTTTTAAATGTTAAACAATTTTAAGTTGAAAGCAATCATTTTTGAATGTTAAACAATTTTAAGTTGAAAGCAATCATTTTTAAATGTTCAACAATTTTAAGTTGAAAGCAATCATTTTTAAATGTTAAACAATTTTAAGTTGAAAGCAATCATTTTCGAATGTTAAACTATTTTAAGTTGAAAGCAATCATTTTCGAATGTTAAACAATTTTAAGTTGAAAGCAATCATTTTTAAATGTTAAACAATTTTAAGTTGAAAGCAATAATTTTTAAATGTTCAACAATTTTAAGTTGAAAGCAATCATTTTTAAATGTTAAACAATTTTAAGTTGAAAGCAATCATTTTTAAATGTTAAACAATTTTAAGTTGAAAGCAATCATTTTTAAATGTTCAACAATTTTAAGTTGAAAGCAATCATTTTTAAATGTTAAACAATTTTAAGTTGAAAGCAATCATTTTTGAATGTTAAACAATTTTAAGTTGAAAGCAATCATTTTTAAATGTTAAACAATTTTAAGTTGAAAGCAATCATTTTCGAATGTTAAACAATTTTTTTAAAAGTTAAAAGCAACAGTTTTTAAAAAGTTAAATGCAAATTTTTTTCTAAGCTAAAAACTATTTTTAAAGTTAATAGCAACAATTTTTAAATTTTAAACTAATTTTTCTTTAAAGTTAAAACCTAATTTTTTTAAAGTTAAAAATCAATAATTTTTTAAATGTAAAAGCATCCGTTTCTAAATGTAAAAAAAAAAAATAAGTTAAAAACAACAAACTTAAAACTAAGCAACAATTTTTAAAATGTTAAACAACATTTTTAAAAAAGTTAAAAACCAACAATTTTTTAAAGGTAAAAGCAACCATTTCTAAACGTTAAACATTTTTTTTTGTTAAAAAACTTAAACAAAACTAAGCAACAATTTTTAAGATGTTAAATGCAACAACTTTTTTTTAAAAGCTAAAAACCATTTTTAAAACTAAAAACTATTTTTTACAGTTAAAAGGAACAATTTTTAATTGCATTTAACTTTTAAAAGTTGTTGCTTTTAACAATCATAAATGCAAAAAACTATTTAAAAGTTAAAACAAAAACAAATCAAGTTAAAAAGCAACCATTTTAAGTTAAACAAAAATTGGTTAAAAGCAACAATTTTTAAATGCTAAACGCAACTATTTTAGAATGTTAAACGCAGCAATCTTTAAAAAAGTATATTATATTTTAAACAACCTTTTTAAGTAAAAAGCAAAAAGTTATAAATGTTAAACAACAATTTTTAAACGTTACATGCAACAATTTAATTTGTAACTATTTTAAATGTTAAATATAACAATTAATGAATGCAACCATTTCAAATGTTAATTGCAACATTTACAATAATGAGAATAAACACGGAGAAGGACAAAAACCCTCAAAACTAAAACGCTGCTTTAAGATAACGACAATTAGATAAGATATATAGATATATATATATATATAAATAGTGCCATTACAAAAAAAACCCGTGTTAAAGGTGTTTATTTTGTGATTTCTGTGCGGAAATGTTCGTCTTTTCGCTAAATGCTGGGTTTTCTTACAGTTGCTGTAACTGTGTGAGTGCATGCATCTCCTCACAGATCACAGCACATGTTTAATAAGAGTATATTAAGAGTAATAAGAGTATAATAAGAGTAAATGATGTCTGTATCTCTGAGCAGAGCGCGTGAGACGCGTGTGCGCGCCAGAGAGAAACACGCGGACTGAATAAACGCGCTTTAACGCCTCATTCTGACGGATTTCTGCTCGAGACGCGACTGTAAAACACGGGAACACTTATGACAGACATTCATGTATCATTAAAGCACATTAAAGACCTCAAACGCGACAAATAAACGATTTGATTCGCAGGCCTTACATTGGTTGATGCTAGTCGATCCGCAACTGGACGAGAAAAGGACCGCGCGCACGCGCGGAGCAAAGAACTCTGGGAAGCGCGCGGCACATGTGACCGTCACGTGTCCGGGGAACACTTTTTATTTAATAAAAGTGATTATTATACACGAATGATTTAAAATGCTCTTTTTATGAATGCGCCACTGAAACAATCTCTCATTTGTTTTGGCGCAGCATTTTTTGGAATAATGTGGAGGTTTTCATTGTTGATGATAATAGAAAGATTTCCTTATCATATTAACACGTGATTATATCAAAGATCGCTCTTGGTATTATTATACATTTTATTTAATTTTTATGTAAATTTCACATTCATAAATGCATGTTTACAAAGCGCAAACCTCTTTTTATAGCGCTTGAAAAATAAATTAATATGATGGCAAAGTCTAAAAATATTAAAGCTATTAAAACGATTAATATAAGCTTCTCCTTTAACATTTTCACATATAAAAACATTCAATGGTGCTTACCTGCAAAGTACATTTTATGTATTAAAATTGCATTGTAACATCTATGGAAGTGTAACATATGTATAATATATATTTCTGTAAACTGATGCTTATTAACATCTTGCTGATGCATGTGAAATATTAATTGTTATACAGTGGAGATGGCATTGTGCATGCTATTTGTTGACAATAAAGCATGATTTAAAAAAAAAATGCCACTTGTGTGCATAATGCATTATGTAATTATATATTTTATTGTGAAAATACCATATGCATCAGAGTATGGGCAAACCAAATATCCTACATTTTATAATAACAATGCTACTACTACTAATAATAATAATATTAACTGATAAAATATTCAGTGTTAATTATTTTAAGATGCTTTAATTCAGTCTTTCAGAAGCTGCATGATATATTATATTAAAAGAGTAAATAAATACACATCGGAGTCCATTATTGATTACAAATTACATAAAGGAAATTAACTGTTGGATTGCATATATTAATGTAGTATCTTAATTACTTTTGACCTAAATCATAAAAACATATTTTCATTCTTTGTCATCAACATCATGAAGTTATATTACAGCAAGGTTTTCCAAACTGAGATTCATGAGATGAAAAGCTAATAATTAAATTATAAAAATGACAAATTAAACTAATTGTGCGGCCTGAATAATTAGTCGCCTGACTTATTAATGTGTGCAGGTTCATAAATAAATTTTTAGCAGAAGGACTTTTTAGAGAACAATTTAAAAAGGAAAAAATATAATGAGGGCAAATCAATATATGCATAATTTACTGCCATTGTGTAAATATGTAATTTATATTAAAAAAAAAAGTTCAAATGTTTTTGAACAGTATGTTTATTTTTTTTAAAGAAGTCTCTTCTGCTCACCAAGCCTGCATTTATTTGATCCATAATGCAGCAAAAGCAGTAATATTGTGAAATATTATTTTAATGTAAAATCAGCTGTTTTCTATGTGAATATGTGTTAAACTGTAATTTATTTCTGTGATCAAAGCTGTATTTTCAGCATCATTACTGCAGTCTTCAGTGTCACATGATCTTCAGAAATCATATAATATGCTGATTTGCTGCTCATAAACATCATTATTGTTGAAAACTGTTGAGTGGAATATTGTTCAGGTTTCTTTGATGAATAGAAAGATCAGAAGAACAGCATTCATCTGAAACAGAAATCTCTTGTAACATTAAATGTCTTTATCATCACTTTTGATCAATTTTAAGCATCCTTGCTAAATAAAAGTATTAATTTCTATAATTTCTCTCCCCCAAAAAATAAATAAATTATAATAACTGCAAGCTTTTGAATGGTATAGTCAGCGTATAATGTTACAAAAGCTTTATTTTAGATAAATGCTGATCTTTATATCTTTCTATTCATCAAATAATCCTGAAAACGATGTACTTAACTGTATTAGATAATAATAATAATAAATGTTTATGAGCAGCAAATCAGCATATTATTATGATTTCTGAAGATCATGTGACACTGAAGACTGCAGTAATGATGCTGAAAATACAGCTTTGATCACAGAAATAAATTTAACACATTCACATAGAAAACAGCTGTTTTACATTATAATAATATTTCACAATATTACTGCTTTTGCTGTATTATGGATCAAATAAATGCAGGCTTGGTGAGCAGAAGAGAAAAATCATACTGTTAAAAAACTTAACTGGTAGTGCAATTAAATTATTTTATATACACATACATAAAATATTTAAGTAATAATTACCTTTTCTCAAGTCATTTATTCTTTTCTATATTTTTCTGCATGTTTGTGCCTCCTTACTCCGTTACCAACTTCTCTCAAATTACTTCAAATCTGATTATTTT
Organism: Aspiorhynchus laticeps; assembly: GCA_023376895.1. Taxonomy (NCBI): domain Eukaryota; kingdom Metazoa; phylum Chordata; class Actinopteri; order Cypriniformes; family Cyprinidae; genus Aspiorhynchus; species Aspiorhynchus laticeps. The sequence continues at coordinate 43,872,609 of CM041802.1, forward strand.
AAAGGTTTAGTGATTATAGAGGATCTAAAACCTTTCTGATCAGCATTCATATTTCATCAGCATTCATATTTCAAAACACTGTCAGATTGCATTGACTTGATGCAACTGTGTGCTACAGATAGTATTATATAATAGTACATTATTGTTCAAACAGAAGTAAATCAATCACTCAGACGTGTAGGATGTCAATCTCTTTATTATGAAACCAAAATAAAAAAGGTCTTCATGTTTCTCACCGAGGATCAAGTCTTCCAAACGAACCTCAGAACACAACTAAACCTCCAGAAGCACTAAACCAACTCGGCTCGTTAAAAACTCACTTGCACTTAGAGGGAAAAGAGCTGGTGCCGAACAAAGAAACACACGGAGACGGGGTGAATGTTGAAGCTGAAGGAGCGGTAGACACGGCCGGCGCGGTCCGTTATGTCGGAGGCGGTGGGTAGTACTGGTTATACTGACCGTACTGACCATACTGACCCCAGGAGTTCTGACCGCCCCACGAGTTATACTGCTGCAACACAGAAAACACAGTCACATCAAAAATGATTCAGACTGCAGATAGTCATTTGTGATATTTTATACTAGTGGGTGCAGGTCACTATAGTTAATTTATGTAAGTGGATTTCTGCTCGAGACGCGACTGTAAAACACGGGAACACTTATGACAGACATTCATGTATCATTAAAGCACATTAAAGACCTCAAACGCGACAAATAAACGATTTGATTCGCAGGCCTTACATTGGTTGATGCTAGTCGATCCGCAACTGGACGAGAAAAGGACCGCGCGCACGCGCGGAGCAAAGAACTCTGGGAAGCGCGCGGCACATGTGACCGTCACGTGTCCGGGGAACACTTTTTATTTAATAAAAGTGATTATTATACACGAATGATTTAAAATGCTCTTTTTATGAATGCGCCACTGAAACAATCTCTCATTTGTTTTGGCGCAGCATTTTTTGGAATAATGTGGAGGTTTTCATTGTTGATGATAATAGAAAGATTTCCTTATCATATTAACACGTGATTATATCAAAGATCGCTCTTGGTATTATTATACATTTTATTTAATTTTTATGTAAATTTCACATTCATAAATGCATGTTTACAAAGCGCAAACCTCTTTTTATAGCGCTTGAAAAATAAATTAATATGATGGCAAAGTCTAAAAATATTAAAGCTATTAAAACGATTAATATATGCTTCTCCTTTAACATTTTCACATATAAAAACATTCAATGGTGCTTACCTGCAAAGTACATTTTCTGTATTAAAATTGCATTGTAACATCTATGGAAGTGTAACATATGTATAATATATATTTCTGTAAACTGATGCTTATTAACATCTTGTTGATGCATGTGAAATATTAATTGTTATACAGTGGAGATGGCATTGTGCATGATATTTGTTGACAATAAAGCATGATTTAAAAAAAAAATGCCACTTGTGTGCATAATGCATTATGTAATTATTTATTTTATTGTGAAAATACCATATGCATCAGAGTATGGGCAAACCAAATACCCTACATTTTATAATAACAATGCTACTACTAATAATAATAATAATATTAACTGATAAAATATTCAGTGTTAATTATTTTAAGATGCTTTAATTCAGTCTTTCAGAAGCTGCATGATATATTATATTAAAAGAGTAAATAAAAATAATAATACACATCGGAGTCCATTATTGATTACAAATTACATAAAGGAAATTAACTGTTGGATTGCATATATTAATGTAGTATCTTAATTACTTTTGACCTAAATCATAAAAACATATTTTCATTCTTTGTCATCAACATCATGAAGTTATATTACAGCAAGGTTTTCCAAACTGAGATTCATGAGATGAAAAGCTAATAATTAAATTATAAAAATGACAAATTAAACTAATTGTGCGGCCTGAATAATTAGTCACCTGACTTATTAATGTGTGCAGGTTCATAAAATTGCAGAAGGACTTTTTAGAGAACAATTTAAAAAGGAAAAAATATGATGAGGGTAAATCAATATATGCATAATTTACTGCCATTGTGTAAATATGTAATTTATATTAAAAAAAAAAAGTTCAAATGTTTTTGAACAGTATGATTTTTTTAAAGAAGTCTCTTCTGCTCACCAAGCCTGCATTTATTTGATCCATAATGCAGCAAAAGCAGTAATATTGTGAAATATTATTATAATGTAAATCAGCTGTTTTCTATGTGAATATGTGTTAAACTGTAATTTATTTCTGTGATCAAAGCTGTATTTTCAGCATCATTACTCCAGTCTTCAGTGTCACATGATCTTCAGAAATCATTATAATATGCTGATTTGCTGCTCATAAACATCATTATTGAAAACTGTTGAGTGGAATATTGTTCAGGTTTCTTTGATGAACAGAAAGATCAGAAGAACAATATTCATCTGAAACAGAAATCTCTTGTAACATTAAATGTCTTTATCATCACTTCTGATCAATTTTGAGCATCCTTGCTAAATAAAAGTATTAATTTCTATAATTTCTCTCCCCCAAAAAATAAATAAATTATAATAACTGCAAGCTTTTGAATGGTATAGTCAGTGTATAATGTTACAAAAGCTTTATTTTAGATAAATGCTGATCTTTATATCTTTCTATTCATCAAATAATCCTGAAAACTATGTACTTAACTGTATTAGATAATAATAATAATAAATGTTTATGAGCAGCAAATCAGCATATTATAATGATTTCTGAAGATCATGTGACACTGAAGACTGTAGTAATGATGCTGAAAATACAGCTTTGATCACAGAAATAAATTTAACAGATTCACATAGAAAACAGCTGTTTTACATTATAATAATATTTCACAATATTACTGCTTTTGCTGTATTATGGATCAAATAAATGCAGGCTTGGTGAGCAGAAGAGACTTCTTTAAAAAACATTAAAAACCATACTGTTAAAAAAGTTATAACTACCTTTTCTCAAGTCATTTATTCTTTTCTATATTTTTCTGCATGTTTGTGCCTCCTCACTCCGGTACCAACTTCTCTCAAATTACTTCAAATCTGATTATTTTAAAGGTTTAGTGATTATAGAGGATCTAAAACCTTTCTGATCAGCATTCATATTTCATCAGCATTCATATTTCAAAACACTGTCAGATTGCATTGACTTGATGCAACTGTGTGCTACAGATAGTATTATATAATAGTACATTATTGTTCAAACAGAAGTAAATCAATCACTCAGACGTGTAGGATGTCAATCTCTTTATTATGAAACCAAAATAAAAAAGGTCTTCATGTTTCTCACCGAGGATCAAGTCTTCCAAACGAACCTCAGAACACAACTAAACCTCCAGAAGCACTAAACCAACTCGGCTCGTTAAAAACTCACTTGCACTTAGAGGGAAAAGAGCTGGTGCCGAACAAAGAAACACACGGAGACGGGGTGAATGTTGAAGCTGAAGGAGCGGTAGACACGGCCGGCGCGGTCCGTTATGTCGGAGGCGGTGGGTAGTACTGGTTATACTGACCGTACTGACCATACTGACCCCAGGAGTTCTGACCGCCCCACGAGTTATACTGCTGCAACACAGAAAACACAGTCACATCAAAAATGATTCAGACTGCAGATAGTCATTTGTGATATTGTATACTAGTGGGTGCAGGTCACTATAGTTAATTTATGTAAGTGAGGAGAGCAAAATAAAGTAAATTGTGACATATTACACACAAAAATTCTTCATACAGTGGACTACCAGTAAAATTGATCAAAATTTGGGAGCAGAAATTATTCAGACACTTTGAGCTGATCATGTTTTGCTTTAATTGCTAATGTGATGTTTTTACACACAGACTGAACAAAATGAAGCATTGCTTGGTAACTGGCTGAGCTAAATTGGTATTAACTAATTGCAGACCTGCCAACATTGGAATTTTTATTTTAATTCTTTGAGTACCATAAGTGTGGCCGGGGGGGAAGGGGTCAATTTTTCCAAAAATGATAACCTTTTTCATAAGTTAGTACTCAGGGTCTGCACTCAGTTTGTGATATTCCTGTTATACAGTATTTTAGAGTAAACCGTAGAGATGCAACAATACAGTTAGCCCACGGTTCAATAAATTCCTCTAAAAAAAATTTTTTTTTTTATACGTATAGTTTATTTTAACCATGCAGCAAACCTTTTAAAATATTTTGATAAATAAAAAAAAAGTGACTTTAATTGTATTAATTTGTCTAAATTCTTATCGGTCGGTTAACGGTTAAAATGAACATCCCTAATACATTCCTGTTTTTTTTTTTAAAACAGAGTTTACAGTTTAGTTCTTTTTAAATGCTATACACTTCTGTATACTGTATAAAACATTATCATATGTCTACTTCAAATTTCTTTTGAGAGAAGTATTATTTTATGGACTGGCCATTATTTAGAGCTATAAACACATGTAATGTCTGTTTCATTCATACTGGACGCCAGAGGGCGCCCTTGCACAGAAAATCCACATATGCAGTTTTCGAGATTTATTTACACTGTTTTATGATTGCTTTTGTTGTCAGGTAAAGTAACTTGCTGTTTTGTGACATCTGGAGTTCATTTAATGACCCATTCATACTCAAACACCATCCACTGATTGGTCACCATCATTGTGTATCATGTGTTCATTCAGTTAATAACTACACTGAGTCAACATATCACCTTAAAAAGATTAACGAGCTGTCTACTTGTTTACATACGCGATTGCAACTTAACCACATGCTTTATAGGATTTTTTTTTTCAGTGCTATGATGTTTGAGTAAAGTTTACAAACCATGAACCGTGAGTGAAATGTACTTGAGTATTGCAGGGTAAACTTAATTAAGTAGAAATTACTCCAACTCTACCTGGCCACGTTAAATTTACTTATTTCCTTTGCTAATTTTACATAAGTAGTTTTTACTTAATTCCGTATTTAAATTTTACTTAAAAAATATGCATGCATATGGCGTTCCTTGGTCTTCTTCCATTTCCTCTCATCCCATGCGGGACTGGATTGCACCATCTGCTGGTCGGCCATCTGTTTCCTTAATATATAATAAAATTATTGATTGTATTACAAAACCTATTTCTATTAAAACTATTTGGAATAGGGAATTATCTGACCTTAATTTATCTGTCGACCGGGAGAGAGTGTGGTCTAATCTCAGCTTAACATCTAGCTCATCGTCTTATTCACTTCAAAGTCATTCATAGAGCATACATAACTCCTTACAAAAGATTTAAAATGAAACTACAGTCAAATAATGAACCGCCATATATGTAACACTACATCATCAGGCACTTTTCTGCATATGTTTAGGGAATGTCCTGTCGTCATCAGTCTATGGACACATGTAAAGCTGGTTTTGTCATCATTACTGAGAATTGATTGGTCTGTTAACCCAAGTTTGTGTCTTCTTAATGATGAGTCTGGTCTCTGTATTAGTTCAATGCAAAAGAGAATGTTGTTTGCTGGTTTTACAGCTGTGAAGACAATAATCCAGAACTGGTTTACACCACACATGTGTAGAGAGGCATATTGGATCCGTAGCCTCCTGCAAATTGTCTCATGTGAGTGTACAACGGCGTGAGTCGGTGGGGCCAGGCCTTCAACCATTGATGCTTGGCAGTGTTTTTTGTTGAATATACGTGATTATATAAAGGAGTGACTTTTGTGTTCTTGTTGTCCTTCCCTCTCTCCCTCCCTTTTGATTGGACCTTGAGATGTTGAGTACATGTCTGCTGTTTTTTGTTTTATTTTGGATATTATGTTGTGTTTGTGAAAAAAATGAAAATAAAAAATTGATAAAAAAAAAAAAAATGCATGCAAAAACTTGCAAAATAAAAACTAAGTAAATTTAACGTTTTTTTTCAGTGCAGGAAATCCCTAATATGGACAAAAGCATCCAGCTATCCTGTAACTGAATGAAAGACGATGTAAACGCTTTGAATGATGACATTCATAGAGAACATTAAGACGATAAACACTCGACTGTGACTATGTTTATCTGTGTTCTTAAAACCACCTCGGGTATTTGAATAATTAATAATCCATTGCTAATCGACATAGCCTTTATTAGAGTATAGAATATATTTCTGCGTCATTCCGTGATAAGAAGCCACATCAGATCAGGACGGAAGTTATTTCTAACATTCGTTTGATGCCGTGTCATTACAAGGAAAGATGCTCGGCGTGTGTTGCTTTTTCAGATGCATGCTTTTCCTCATCTCAGGTAATTAATAAAATATATTTAATAATAAAATCGCTAATTTTGACCCATACAATGTATAGTTGGCTACAGGGTTGAGCCGATAGACGATAGCAAGACAATTATTATTATTAGGCTAATATTTGGGCTTATTTGTTACATTATATTTATTTTTCCACGTTTTTACAGTGTTGCACGTTATAACCAATCACACACGATTATGCTGAGCTTATGAATGCAACGACCAATCAGAGGCGTTCAGATGAGTCACTGAATAACTGAGGAAATGTAAGCATTATATAATTAGTAGCTTACGATATTTCTATTAATTTGTCATTGTTAAATACAAATTCAGTCATTAAAAACATTAGGCTGCTTTTAGCCTTACGCTGGAGTTGGTTCACTTTCCGGCAATGAAACTAGGTAATTTAATAATTTTGCACGATGCTATATTGCCCAAAACTAGTTGGCTATTGCTACAAATATACCCCCCCGTGCTACTTATGACTGGTTTTGCGCTCCAGGATCACTGTGTATATTTATTATGTATATATAAATACACACACATACATGTATATAAGGAAAAATGTTAGATTTATATGTAAAATATTAATATTATATATAATATAAATTATATACAAGTGTTTACATACAAATATTATATATATTACATTTATATGTAGCCTGAGTGAGTGTGTATGAGAGACTCATGCAGACATCAAAACAAATGAGAGCAACAGAACACACAGAAAGTTATAGATGCATACTGCGATAGAAAAAAATGTATATAATATATAATTTAGGTAATCAACATTACACGACCAAGATGCTTGCAATATCAACACGATTGCAATGTGACACTGATTTTATACAATAGTTGTTCAATAAATAAGTTAAAATTAAGTGACTTGCATTTTAGACACAATATTGACTTTTTGCTGATAAATAGTTAAATCAAAGCCACAGCAGAAGTGTGTGTCTCCGAGTAACAGCGGTGTTTCGTTACTGAATGAATCAGCTGTTTGAACGAATCGAGTGAATCAATGATTCAGTTTCTGAATGAATCAGCCATTTGAACGAATCGAGTGAGTCAATGATTCAGTTTCTGAATGAATCAGCCGTTTGAACGAATCGAGTGAGTCAATGACTCAGTTTCTGAATGAATCAGCCGCTTGAACGAATCGAGTGAGTCAATGATTCAGTTTCTGAATGAATCAGCCGTTTGAACGAATCGAGTGAGTCAATGATTCAGTTTCTGAATGAATCAACCGCTTGAACAAATCGAGTGAGTCAATGACTCAGTTTCTGAATGAATCAGCCGTCTGAATGAATCGAGTGAGTCGATGATTCAGTTTCTGAATGAATCAACCGCTTGAACGAATCGAGTGAGTCAATGACTCAGTTTCTGAATGAATCAGCCGTTTGAACAAATCGAGTGAGTCAATGATTCAGTTTCTGAATGAATCAGCCGCTTGAACGAATCGAGTGAGTCAATGATTCAGTTTCTGAATGAATCAGCCGCTTGAACGAATCGAGTGAGTCAATGATTCAGTTTCTGAATGAATCAGCCGTCTGAACGAATCGAGTGAGTCGATGATTCAGTTTCTGAATAAATCAGCCGTCTGAATGAATCGAGTGAGTCAATGATTCAGTTTCTGAATGAATCAGCCGTTTGAACGAATCGAGTGAGTCAATGATTCAGTTTCTGAATGAATCAGCCGTTTGAACGAATCGAGTGAGTCAATGATTCAGTTTCTGAATGAATCAGCCGTTTGAACGAATCGAGTGAGTCAATGATTCAGTTTCTGAATGAATCAGCCGTTTGAACGAATCGAGTGAGTCAATGATTCAGTTTCTGAATGAATCAGCCGTTTGAACGAATCGAGTGAGTCAATGATTCAGTTTCTGAATGAATCAGCCGTTTGAACGAATCGAGTGAGTCAATGATTCAGTTTCTGAACGAATCAGCCGTTTGAACGAATCTGTTGAATAAATGACTAAGGCTGCATTTACGCTGCAGGTCTTGATGACCAATTCCCATTTTGTGACTACATCCGATTATTTGGACGACGTGCTTACATTTCTTTTAAAAGTGACCCGTATCCAATGTGTGCATTTTACACTGCACTTGGTGAAACAAGACAAAAATAGCATATGTGACCCTGGAGCACAAAACCAGTCTTAAGTCGCTGGGGTATATTTGTAGCAATAGACAACAATACATTGTATGGATCAAAACTATCGATTTTTATTTTATGCCAAAAATCATTAGGATATTAAGATCATGTCCCATGAAGATATTTTGTAAATTTCTTACTGTAAATATATCAAAACTTAATTTTTGATTAGTAATATGCATTGCTAAGAACTTCATTTGAACAACTTTAAAGATGATTTTCTCAATATTTAGATTTTTTTGCACCCTCAGATTCCAGATTTTTTAATATTGTTCTATCATAACGAACCATACATCAATGGAAAGCTTATTTATTCAGCTTTCATATGTATAAATCTCAATTTCGAAAAATTGACACTGAAGACACTGTGGTCCAGGGTCACTTATATGATAACCCAAATCAATTGGAATAGTACATTGAGTTTAATTTATTGACATGGAAATCATACAAAAACGTTCTTAATGCAATCGTTACATCTATACATCAGAATAATTATATATCCTAGTACAGATTCTTCAGGACAGTGATGCAGCTCCGCTGAGAGCTTGCGAGTGGAATAATACTCAAGATATTGTTAAGCATGTCACATCGTCTGTGTTTTATTAGTCATTAAAACCAAATGCATTCATCAGTGATTGTATATCAAAGGCAGGGACATGTTTGTGTGCATTTTATTTTGTGGTTTCACTGGAAGGAACGGGACTGAAGCGCTCGTCTGACAACAGCAGCACATTTCAGCGTCAGATCGTCTTTTATTTCACACAAACGAATGAAATTAATACTCTGCAACTCAACTATAGATGGTTCATTTGTTACAGACATACACTATATTGCCAAAAGTATTGGCACCCCCTTCTAATGAACAGGTTTGACTACTTTAATCTTAACGTACAAATCTTAATGTTAAAGCATATAATGATATTCTAGGAAATTGTGTGCTTCTAATATTATAGCAACAGTTTGGACTCTTTTCTATTCTAACATGACAATGTCTCTGTGTATAAGACAAGGTTCAAAAAGAAAATGATTGATTGAGTCAGTGTGGAAGAACTTGACTGGTCTGCATAAAACCAAGTCCTAATCCCAGTTTAACACCTCTGGTGTGACTGTAAATGCAGACCTTGAGACAAAAACTCATCACCAAACACCAATGACTTGTACATATGGGTTCAGTCATTTTAGACACTTACAAAACTGTTGCTACAGAGATGAAATACAATTTTTAAATACATGAATTATGTTCCCATCGTTGTTGCCACAGATTTGGAAGTTCATTTTTCTGTTCTAAAGAAGGGGGTACCAATACTTTTGTCTATATAGTGAATGTACAAGTCATTGGTGTTTGGTGATGAGTTTTTGTCTCAAGGTCTGCATTTACAGTCACACCAGAGGTGTTAAACTGGGATTAGGACTTGGTTTTATACAGACCAGTCAAGTTCTTCCACACTGACTCAATCAATCATTTTCTTTTTGAACCTTGTCTTATACACAGAGACATTGTCATGTTAGAATAGAAAAGAGTCCAAACTGTTGCTATAATATTAGAAGCACACAATTTCCTAGAATATCATTATATGCTTTAACATTAAGATTTGTACTCATAGAAATTACTAAAGTAGTCAAACCTGTTCATTAGAAGGGGGTGCCAATACTTTTGGCAATATAGTGCATGTCTGTACCGCAAAATGTAAAAAAAAAAAAAAAAACACTTTTCAGTGACATGAGTCGCATTTACAGGGGAATATCTGCTTACACGGCAGGCGCAGATTCACGTATCAGATTCATATCTGATTTATTTCCACATATGAATGAGGCTGATCCATGTGACTTTCCTGCTTACACAGTCGTGGGCCATATCCGATCCGTGCCACATGGAGGGAAAAAATCTTGAACCATGCAGTGTAAATGCGGCCTAAGTGTCTCACTCATTTAAAGAGCCATTTGTCGCCACCTACTGGTGGTTTGATTTCATATTTTAAAAAATCATTGCATTTTTTCCCAAAATTTCTTATTTGTACGTTTAAAAATATTGAAACCATTAATCTTTAATAAACATTAAAACATTAATACAAATATATATATATTTATGCATTTGAAATTTTGGGGTGTAAATGCATTTATGGCACCTCAGCTTCATCAAACAGTCTGTAAATACATCTAATGCCACTTCAGATGCTGCTGCTGTGTTTCCTGCAGTGAAAGATGGAGTTTGTTGATACTGATTTCATTTGAACAGTAACAACTCTACAGTTTCTTATTATGCTAACTGAATTAATTGAAACAAAGAATTTTACGTGAAAGATGACATTTAATAAGGTTAGGGGAAAAATTACCATTTATAAACAGTGGGAAATGACATCTGTTTTTATATACAGCAACTCATTTTTAGATAATTGTTATTTCTACCTCTTTCTAATCACAGAGCACTTTATTTTGAGAGTTGTGTAAGTGAGAGAACATCTAACTTGGTCCAGATTGGGGACTGTGTGTGTCTGTATGTGTGTGTGTGTGTGAGTGTGAGTGTGTCTGTATGTATGTGTGTGTGTCTGTGTGTATGTGTGTGTGTGTCTGTGTGTCTGTGTGTCTGGGTGTCTGTATGTATGTGTGTGTGTCTGTATGTGTGTGTGTCTGTATGTGTGTCTGTGTGTGTGAGTGTGTGTGTGAGTGAGTGTGTGAGTGTGTGTGTATGTATGCGTATGTATGTATGCGTATGTATATGTATATGCACATATACATATCCATATACACATACACACATATACATATATATATATACATATATATATATATACATATACATATATACACATACATGTATATATACACATATACACGCACACATACACGTGTGTGTGTATTTATATATACACAGTACACACACATAGTATGTAAACAAGCTTATATTTTTAATCGATTAATCATGGCTAATCGTTTTGCAGGCCTAATTACACACCTTCCTATCAAAGTTATCTGACATTATCAAGATGAATTTGTTCTGATGCAGTTTAACCGAGTTATTCTCATATTTTATTACCATTGTCTACACTGTAGTGAATAAACGGTGATAATGTGAGAAACGTTGAAGGTGTCTGATTAAATGTAGGTTTGATTGTATGCAGTCGGAGGCAGGACTGACCTGGTACCAGTTGTTGTAGTTGTATCCGGCGTTATTGGCCTGCATGTCCTGCATCATCTGACCCGAGGCTGCTGACTGGTCGTCTGACCGCTGTCTCTTTGAGTCCGGCTCCTCTGAGCTGCAGACGACAAAACCAAACAAATCAGATTCAATGATTCGCGTCGCTCTAATTCGGCACTTCAGCATTTTCATTAAGTGAATCAATAATGGAATTAATTTTAAACTAGCAACAGATACAATCATAAACTATAAACACCAACACATCACTACACTGTAAAAATTATTTTTCAAAGTTGTAAATTAAAAATTATTGTTGTGTTTTACTGGAGGATTTTATTTCAGTCTCAAGTCTGTAGTTTAAAAATGTTTCATTTAAATGTGTTACTTGCCATTTCTTTCTAGCTGTAAAATTTACTAGTAATTTCTGAATCTTTATTTTTTTTATTTTATAGATCTAAAGTGATTTTAAAAGGATTTACAGTAAACTGGACAGAGATGAAGATGTAGGGAATACAGAATACATTAATATAAAAACATTAGCACTGGGAGAAATGATTTAACACATTTTGATTTAAAATTGACCCCTAAAGAGTTACGATAATTATATTATACGAGTATGTTTAACAAGAAAATACCATTTAGTCAGTATTTTTAGCTCAATTTCAAATTTCTTTATTTTTTCAAATAAACAAAATTCTGCAGGTTTTATGAAGGTGAACGTGAGACTAAAAACTTTAAAGAAAAATTAAGAATCAAACGGATGAGAACATTAAGAAATGAAACTTGAGTTTATGATTAAAACAAGAACAAATCTGGAAATGTGGTCAAAAAAAAAAAAAAAAAATCAACGTTTCAAACTGAAAAGGTTTTCATTCCCCACTCGCAGATATTTGTTCTCGTTTTAATTATAAACTCACTTCATTTTGATCAAGACTTCAGCAAATGTATCTTTATGCATGTATATTTATACTGGAAAACAAGACAAATACTGAGGAAGAAATTCATTTTTTGCAGTTCATGCAACGTTTAGGAACTTAAGGCTTTCTGCTCCTATTTTTAAGAGCTTTATTTGTGGAACGGAGAATTAAGAGTTTAACCTGTTAACCTGCACCCCCCATATTGGGAATCACAGCTGAAAATGACTAACTAACTTAAAATGGTAACAGCTCCTGACTTCAGTGTGCCACACACACAATTGTGGTGTCTTTGGAAAGAAGACCCTTTGGCCTTTACTATCCATCATCCAGAGTTGATAATGCTCAAAAATATAAAAAGTTATAGACACTGAAGTGCCTTGATAAAAATTGTACCACACTGAATTTTTTTTTATTTCATATAAAAATACATGAAATCAGTCCTGGAGCAATCCAGAAAAGTAATGGGTTGAAAGTCACATGTCTCATGAGTTTATATTTCAAATCTGAAGAAGATACCATGAAAAATGAGATTCCTGCAGACATTTTTCTAGCCCCCCTTCATTTTGTCCTGTTTTACTTTATCTGTTTGAAAACAATGACGTGTGCAAACTAAGAGCTTTCAGTGCGCTACGACTATTTGACTGTCCGTTAAACGGAAGTTTTGTATCCGATAGTCGACTAGGTCTAAAAGCTAGAAACCGCCCAAATGAAAAAAAAAAAAAACTGCAGCTTGTGTCTATATAGAGCATACAGTTGAAACACTTAATCTTTGAATCAGCTTGTCAAATGCGGTCAATGAATTCTGCTAAAATAGGTCACGATTACTGCCGGGTATGCTTGCACTCGCGTTATCATCAATGAATTTTAGGCGGTCGTTAAACAGGAAAAAAAGATAGAGCTACACTGCTTCGATAACCGAGTGCATAGCTGATGCTGTTCATATCGCGTTGCCAGCAATGCCTGAAATGCGAAAATCAATCAATAGACTGACAGAATTCTTAATTTTCATATAACGTTAGCCAACATATTAAACCACATATTAAAACAAAAGTAAAAAACAGTAGGAAAGTTTATCAAGGAATAGCATTAAAACGGCTTTTAAAAATGTACTTCATGTTGGCTATATTGTCTAAAAACAAAACAAAGCTCGTTTTACTTACTCAGACCGTGCGCATTTGTTCAGTGAATTTAACATGTTAACGTGGTCTGGCGAAAGACGGGACTAGAGGCGATTCTGCACTTGAAAAAAACCCCGCGCTCGGCAGGAGCTGAAGTCACAGGCACACAGAGAGATAACTACAAGCAAGTAGACCGTTTGGAAAGAGCCTGGAAATCCCGCAGCACCACCGAAGTGGGTCTTCGTTTAGAGGAATAGACGGCGCGGATAGGATCGCGGACCGCAGCGGCAGGTTGTAGTGTATGACATGATTCACATTTGGCTTTGGCTAGACTCCAAGCTAACACATGCCTGTATTGAATATGATTACGCATAGCTCCAGTAAAGTTATTGTAAGCCAATTTGACATTACACAGTTTACAAAAAACGTTTCCATTTCCTTCTAATTCAAAATAATCCACACCTTGCTGGTCTTTCGCGTGGAGCTCGCCGCAACTGACATGAAGAAAACGCATGTGAGGTAAAATTATAGTTCCCGCCCAGATACGCTTTTAAAAAATATTTATATATTTAAATATTTTGATATGTATTCTTTTTCAAAAGTTTTATTTTAACTGTTCTTTAAAATGTTTTAAATGTAACGTTAAAATGATGGTAATTTGAATGATAAAATCATCGGGGGTTTTTCTCTCTCGTGTAGTCGACTATTGTTTTCAGTGTCGACTAGTAGGAGCTGTACCGTTTAGTCGACTAGTCGACTAGTCCCGCACATCCCTAGTGCAAACAAAGAGCTTTCAGTGCGCCCGCGTCCTGGTGCATGTTAACAGGTTAAGAGACGCAGAAACCTGCAGCTTTTCCTGAGAGCCGTGAAATAATCACAGCTTGTCTGCGGTTTAATGAAGTGTCAGTGACTCAAGGTAACTCACCCGTTCTCTGCTTTCCTCTTCAGCGACTCCTGCTCCGATACGAGTCTCTGATGCTGTTCATACGCCGCCAGCAGCCTGAGCGAAGAGAACATCTCAAAACATCTTCAAAACACTTTTCCTAACAGTAAGGCTGGGCCATTTTTCAGATTTTATCGATTAATTCAAATTTAATGTATTTTATTTTTTTTATAAATCAAGGTTATATTTGGTTATATTTTTTTATAAATCAACCAAACATTAGAAATAGACACTGATAGCAGTAAAGAGAAAAGAACAATCCAACCGCATGATTAACCGCTGACATGTGACAATAGCGCTAGGCGCCATTAGGGGTGTGCGATATATATAGTCTGCGATAATAATGTAATTGTTGTTTTAACGATGTGCGATTTGACCGAGTATTTTGCAAAAACCATTCAAAACACACCTACGGAGAGCACGCTTGCATTACGTGAAGTCTAGACTAGTGTGCATATGCATTTAGAGAGCGTTCTCAGTCTATTAAAATGCATTTAGAATGATATTGATTTTTTACAACAGTTCAATAAACAAGATGTTAATTAAGAGACTTGTGTTTTAGACACTATCCCCTGGTTTCATAGACAAGGCTTAAGCCTAGTCCTAGACTAAAATGCAAGTCTGAGCTGTTTCAACTGTAATAAACGTGCATTGATTGATCTTAAGATGCACACCGGTAATGTTTTTTTCTAAGCATGTTTATAAAAATGACTTAAATGTCCTAATTGAACTATGGCCTAATCCTGGCTTAGTCTAAGCCCTGTCTGTGAAACCGGGCCTAAATTTCCTGTTCTAGCTCTAATAATTCCAAACATAGCCAAAATGGTGTTTTGTGTCTCTGAGCAACATGACGGTGATTCGTTCCTGAATGAATCAACCGTTTAAATGATTCTGTTCAATCACAATGACTCACTTATTAACCGTGACTTGCTGCCACCTACTGGTGGTTTTAATTTCACATTCAACGTATCTTTTATTTAAATAATTTCAAATATTAGTATTCAACGTTTTGTTTAAGATAAAATAAAAAATGTATGCATTTGTATTTGCTGGTTAAAAGCATTCGTGTCTTGCAGTGTGTATATACATCTAATTGCCTCTTCAGATGCAACAGTGTGAACAGACCAGCACACAGAATATGAAGAATATCAAAAACTTTAGAAGTCAGCCGTCCACGGCAGTCATTAAGATACCAGCACAATAACACACTCAGCTAAATATCATCTAATTATCATTATCGATAAAATCCCAGAAAATAGAGATGATTTTTTGTCAATATCGCACACCACTAGGTGATATTCACACAGAATGAGGTTTTGTGATAAAGATGCGATGCGGCAGTGTTATAGAAAACACATGCAAGAAGATGGGCGTGAACTACTTATAACTTGAGCGCAGTGTTTTTAGACTAGCGTTTCATGCAAGAGACATGTTTACATAGTTTCATGTTTACATAGAAAAAACAATGAAAAAGCAGCGCAACCGAATTAAAAACCTGTGCAGAACTACTGTGTGTCTGATATTTCATGTTTGCATCACGGTGACAGACTGAAAGCTGCTGTTCATTGTTTTTACAGAACATTTATAGTTAATAATTATACCTTCAGTCATTTTGAATTACCTTGATTTTTTTTTAAGCATTATTTCTGAACATATAATATGTATAAGGCAAGTTTGTACAAGATGTAGTTGTAGCTCATGCATCTTTTTTGCAAAAATATTTAACAAGTGATTTGTTTAATATTTACATCATGTGCGCTGCACCTGGAACATAATTTTCTTTAACTAGAGGGTTAATAAAGAACAAGTTACTTGAATCATGCTATAGTTACATTTTCAAGTTGACTAGTAACAAAAAAACTAAACGAAGTTAATTTCTTGCCATATCGCCCAGCCCTAGCTAACAGAGTCTTAGTTCACACTGCAGGCTAAAGTGGCCCAAATCTGACTTTTTTGCCCAAATGTGACCCATATCTGATTTTCTTATGACCGTCTGAACAGCACAAATCGGGTCCAGGCCACTTTCATATGTGGTCCTAAATCAGATACATATCCAATGTTTTGCAATGCAACTTCAGGCCATGTCGCATGCGATTTTTACGTCATTGAAATGCGACAGACGTCACAATTCTGCACCGGAGGAGGTGGGAAGATTAAAATCACAATGGCAGACAATACTATCACTTCGTTATTTAGGCTCCGATTGCACATTAACTTAAAAACTGCTAAACACACGCTAACACGAGCAGCATCCATTTATATTTCCACAAACGTCTGACGTCACGTCTTCTGCGCATGCGGGTCACTTCAGGGCCGGATACGGTTCACACATGAGACTGATGGCAGTCGCATTTAAATGACAATGTGAACAACAGCGGGATTTCAGCAAAAAACCCGATCTGAGCATTAAGACCTGCAGTGTGAACTAAGCGCTGTGACTCTCTCAGAGTCTCCTAACTCACACGTTGATGTCGCTGCCGAAGTCCTCGAGGAACTCGAGCTTGCGCTGCGAGAAGGTGACGCGCTGCTCCAGCGGCATCGTGCTGTTTAGCGCTCGGTCGAAGCAGGCGATGATCTCGGCCTCGTTCTGCTGCACATCGCTGCTGTACTCCAGCTCCAGCAGGTTCAGGTACAGCTTCGGGTTCGTCTGCAGGCAGAAAAACACATTTAAAAAGCCTGAAGCATGAAATGACCCTCACAACTGATAGAGCTCAATTCATTTCTGTGAATCAATTTAAACAGTTCATTTCAAACTAACTCTTCACATCACATAAAAATAGGAATCAAAACCTCATGATACGATAATATCACGATTAGGGCCCTATGAACTCTATTTTTTTTTTTTTTCTGGTCTCCTTTTTAATAGTCAAATTAAATTTCATTAATCAAAAAGCATGTCTAATTCATTTAAAATCATGAAACTTATACAATTATGATAATTATATAACGGAGCCGTTCTGAGACGCGGAAAACACCGTCTGAACGAAGTGTGCTTCGTTTTAAACACGCAGCGAAAACAGACTTGAAGAGATTATATTGTGCTTTTGGTTTGAGTTCGTTTGACAGATACAGTACTGTGCCAAAGCATAATGCCCATAAACACAACTTTAAAGAGCTTTTATGTTAGAATAATAAGTTTAAAATATACAATATTAAATATAAAAAAATTATGGTTTTATATATGTTTTTATATGTGAACCTGGACCACAAAACCAGTCTTTGTGCTCCAGGGTCACATATACACATACATATATATTAAAGAAAAATAACAAATATATGCATAAATGATTTTATATATTTAATGATACATGTAAAAAAATAATAAAATATGATTGAATATATAATAAATTTTTTCAATAAAATATATAATATCTAAAATGTTTTTATTATAATTACTGAAACTGAATATCTGTAACTTTAATATTCATTTAGTGAAAGTTAATCTGTACCTCATCCTTTTCGACGGCCTCCAGCAGCACTTTCTTGGCCTTTCCGATGCTCTTCTGCACTTTGACCAGCTGTCGGGCCAGTTTGACGGCGTAGAAGGACGCCTCGCTGCTGTTCTTCCCGTCGGTGATGCCGTCTCTCAGCAGGACCTCGGCTTCATCCATGTTCCCGTGCCGGCGCTCCAGACTCACCCTCCTCAGCCTCACCATGGCCAGCCCAGGAACGGCTTCCTCCATCGACTTCAAGATCCGCCGCGCCTCGTCCATGTTGCCTGTAGGGACGTCCATACAGATTCACACTTCAGAAAAACACAATTATACACATACAGTACACTGACATCTAACTATGTGCTTTACAGTAAATCTCAACACAAAATATAACTATATTATCATCCAGCTCTTTATACAGTTGAGGTCAAAAGTTTACACCCCCCTTTCAGAATCTGCAAAATGTTAATCATGTTACCAAAATAAGAGGGATCATACAAAATGCATGTTATTGTTTACTTAGTACTGACCTGAATAAGATATTTCACAAAAGATGTTTACATAATAGCTGAATTTGTAAAAATGAGCCCGTTCAAAAGTTTACACACCCTTGGTTCTTAACACTGTGTTGTTAGCTGAATGATCCACAGCTGTGTTTGTTTGTTTAGTGATAGTTGTTCATGAGTCTCTTGTTTGTCCTGAACAGTTAAACTGCTGCTGTTCTTCAGAAAAATCCTTCAGCTCCCACAAATCCTTTGGTTTTCCAGCATTTTTGTGTATTTGAACTCTTTCCAATAATGGCTATGATTTTGAGATGCATCTTTTCACACTGAGGGACTCATATGCAGCTATTACAGAAGATTCAAACGCTCACTGATGCTCCAGAAGGAAAAACCATGCATTAAGAGCCGGGGCGTGAAAACTTTTGAACTTGAAGATTAGGGTAAATTTAACTTATTTTGTCTTCTGGGAAACATGCAACTACCTTCTGTAGCTTCTGAAGGGCAGTACTAAATGAAAAAAATATGATATTTAGGCAAAATAAAAATAAAAAGTACACATCTCCATTCAGTTCAAAAGTTTTCACGCCCAGCTCTTAATGCATGGTTTTTACTTCTGGAGCATCAGAGAGTATTTGAACCTTCTGTAATAGTTGCATATGAGTCCCTCAGTGTGAAAAGATGCATCTCAAAATCAGTCATTATTTCCCTACAGCGGCTAATGAACCGGAAGCCTCGCCCAAAGGCTTACTTCTGCATTTAGGAATAAGGTGGATCAATAAAAGTTTCAGCGCATTTTAGACTATAAACACGACTTATATTCTGGAAAACGCAGTACGTTTCCAATTGGACAGCATGTGTGATATTTTACCTTGCTGCTCCTCAAACGCGGCCCAGAGCAGGTGAACGGTGGGTTTCTTGGGCAGGTGGATGGTGCAGGCCTTCTTGAAGATATGTCGGACGCCTTCGACGCTGTAGCTCTCCAGATACTTGGCGTACTTCGCAGGACAAGAGAGAGAGCGACAGAGAGAGAAGATGGGAAAAGAGCACATAAAAATTGAGCTTTCGTTTCACATCCCCGCACTGCTGAATTTCCATTGACAAGATCGTTTTGAGAATTTCTGTTTTAAACCCATCAGCACCTTCATGGAACCAATAAGATAAGTTTCTGTAAGGTAGAAGGAGACGGAGAGGTGCAACGTAGTTGGCAAATGCTGCGGTCAAATCTTGTGCGCCATCCCCTAATATAACAGATACAGTCAAATATCAACGTTACACGCAAAGAGTGCAGCAAGTTTTACTGTGGAAGTGATGATATCGTTGATGGGGAAGCAAAGGGGTGGACAGAGAGAGTGAGGCGCGAGCGGCAGCAGCGTCTAGCTACCTTGATCCAGAACTCCTCGTAGAGCGCACAGGCGATCAGGCAGCGCTCGAACAGAACCACCACGCGCTCCGGAGTCCCGTTCTCCAGCTCGAAGTCCAGGTACTCCCTCCAGTTGTTCAGCTGGGTCTTCTCCAAGGCTTTGACGTGGAAGTACGGACGCTTTATCTGCGGAGGGGAATCGGCGTTCGTTAACATGGTGAAATGAAAAGGTCTAGCATATAAACGTTTAAGTTTTGCCTTAAAGCCACAATATGTAGGGTTGGGTACCGTTCACATTTGAACCGGTACGGTACCTTTTTTTGGTACTTTTACATGGTAGACAAATTGTGTGGATAGGGGAGCATAAACATAACATTAGGTTGTTAAACACTTCACGAAATTGAAAATATTTATCAACTTTCATAAGTGGATGTTTTATTTTCTTTCACCGTATGTTTTATTGTTACCAAATTCTGTGTTGTAGCATTTCTAATTATTTGAATGCATAAAAACAACAAATTTATTCTTAAAAAAGCCTAATTAATTTTTTATTTTTTCCTCAGAAATTTTGTGTTGTGTATCTGGTTTTCAAATGAAGGCATAAAACATTAATTTAATTTCTCTTTAAATTATTGAAAATCAAACTGTATTTATTTTGGCAAACAAATGGGATTTACTATTAAAATTAAAACATGGAAAAAATGTCATCATTACTTAAAAAAATTAAGTTTTAATTTTAATAGTAGCAGTAGTAGTATGTACACTCTGCTGAACAATAGTAATATATTTCTGCCGCAGTGTCTTCAAGTTAAACCGAACTTTTATTTTGACGAGTTGCCGTGAATACCTTTACATTTCTGTGTATATATGATTACAATCCATCAACAGTGAATCATAAACGATCTATTACCACAGACCTCTGAAAATGATAATCAAGGCTTTTGTTGTACCATTCAGGGAATTTAAGACTTGTTAATGACCTTTAATTTGATCAAACTGAATTTACTCAAACAACGAAATTTTTCGCTTGTGAGTTTCTTTCTTCTGTCGAATATAAATGAAGATATTTTGAGGAACATTGGTAATCAAATAGTTGACGGTACCCATTAACTTCCATAGTATTGTTTTCCCTACTATGGAAATCAAAGGCCACCGTCAACTCTTTGGTCATCAACACTATTCAAAATATCTTTTGTGTTCTTTTTTGTCACGAAGTAACACATTTGCATAATGTCCGCCAATGGGCTGTCATTCGCGCTGTACGCTGTAGACCAATCAAAAAGGACTGCGCCATGTGACCAATCACAGCAGCGAGGGTTCACAGAGAGGAGGGGCTTAGAGACTGATTCTTTGAACTGCTTCGCACGAGTCGTTTAGGAATCATTTAGAAATGAGGTAAAATTAAAGCTACTTTTTGAGAAAACTAAACTGTTTTTTGACCTTGGATGCATGTAAACCTGTTTTAGGACACTCATAAAACAATATTAAAATAGGAGCAATTTAATAATCACAGACTGTATTGCAATTCCCGTTTTGTTTTTTTTCCCGTCCCCAAATTTAAGACCTCTTAAAATGATAATGATGACTTTTGTTATACTATTTTATCACCTTAAATTTGATTAAATAGAATTTAGGACTTTATAAGGAGCCCTGAAGGAATCAGCAGATTAAATAAAGGCTAATCCAATCACCAACCCCGAGTAAGAAGAGTAACGACGCTCATAATCACAGACCAGGGGTCCTTCAGAAACACTCACCCCTTCCTCGAAGGCCCAGCGCTTGCTGACTTCATGCTCGTTGTGGTTAAACACCTCCTGGCGGGTCTCGGTCACCTTATGCCTCATGTTCTCGATCTCCGTCACTCTCTGGAGGACAAAACACAGCATCCTGAGCATCGCATCGAAGGCGCAAACATTTTATCTCGTCTGATGTCCAGCTACGCAAAAGGTCTACGTCACCATGAGTTTGACAGAAACAGTACGGTTTGCACACCCAGTGAATCAGCTCTGGCCGGTGCTGGGACGGTGGCATTTCGTCACGAGCCCGTCCCACTTTTAGCCCAAGTCCCTGATTGGATGCCAACCTGGAGCCTCAGGTTTTCATTGGCTGCTAACGGAAAGACACCTCTTCAAACCTGCACACGCGTCCAGGATCAGACGCCCTTGCCTACCTCTGCCATGTTTAGAAGCCCACGGACCACAGACGGTGCTCTTACCTTAGCAGGATCCGGCAGGTCGTCCGTCCCCGGCGGAAGCTCTTCGCCCGGCGCGTCGTCTCCGTTGGGCTTGTTCGCGTTAGCCAGCTCCACTCTCAGCTGCACAAACTCCTCCTCAGACAGAAAGTGCTTGGGGTTGTTGCTCTGGACGTGTTCTTTGAACCTAAAGAAAGAGCGGTGATGTTTTATAAACGTTACTGACATCAGAAGCAGATAAAGTAGGGATGGGCGATATGGGCTTAAAAATATATCACGATATTTCTGGTATTTACTACGATAACGATATCAACGACGATAATTCAGGGAACCCTGTTTCTTTAGAGAAAAGTATTATCTTTCCTATTTTTACCCACAATAGGGTTATTACTGAGTACACATGTAATGTAAAGACTGTTTAATTCATACTGGAAGCCAGAGGGCGCTTTTGCGCAGAAACTACACATGCATCACAGAAGTAACGCTCCAGGAAATCCCTAATATGGACAAAAGTATCCAGTTATCGCTGCATAAAACACTTCAGAGAAATTTTAACTGATGAAACTTGAAGACAATACACATACGATTGCACAAAATATAAGGCTTATCTGTGTTCTTCAAGCAATCTTGGGGGTTATTTTTATAAGGAAAGTATATAATGCAATGCTAATCGACATAGTCTTTTTCACTGTATATAATGCTTTCATTTTCTATCATATGAAACCACGGCCGGTCACAAAACAAGTTATTTCAAACACTCGACTAAGCTAATTTGGAGAAAAAGCATGTCAATAAATGATATCTTTGGACAGCAGGTTTGTAAACAGGCTCATACACATGCAAAACTGTGCTACTGTAGTACATTTATTCAGATCAATTTTTGTCGCACTGTACTAGGGCTGATCCGAAGCTTCGGTAGTAATCAACACCGGAGGGTTGGGGCTGAACATATTCTTCTCTAATAAAGGCAGGAATCTCTGTGCGTCTGTCTGTCTGTTTGCATTTGTATTATGTCGAGAACCGTTAGTCTAATCGACTTCACGCGTGGCGGGTGTTGCTGCGGACCCAAAGGAGTGCAGTGTCTTATTTTGGTGCAATATGGACATTAGGGATGTGCGGGTCTAGTCGACTAAACGGTGCAGCTCCTACTAGTCGACACTGAAAACAATAGTCGACTACACGAGAGAAAAAAAAAAGATGATTTTATCATTCAAATTACCATCATTTTAAAGTTACATTTGAAAGAACAGTTAAAATAAAACTTTTGAAAAAGAATACATATCAAAATATTTAAATATATAAATATTTTTTAAAAGCGTGTCTGGGCGGGAACTATAATTTTACCTCACATGCGTTTTCTTCACGTCAGTTGCGGCGAGCTCCGCGCGAAAGACCAGCAAGGTGTGGATTATTTTGAATTAGAAGGAAATGGAAACGTTGTGTAAACTGTGTAATGTCAAATTGGCTTACAATAACTTTACTGGAGCTATGCGTAATCATATTCAATACACGTATGCGTTAGCTTGGAGTCTAGCCAAAGCCAAATGTCTATCATGTCATACACTACAACCTGCCGCTACGGTCCGCGATCCTATCCGCGCTGTCTATTCCTCTAAACGAAGACCCACTTCGGTGGTGCTGCGGGATTTCCAGGCTCTTTTCAAACTGTCTGCTTGCTTGTAGTTATCTCTCTGCGTGCCTGTGACTTCAGTTCCTGCCGAGCGCTTTTTTTTTTCAAGTGCCTCTAGTCCCGTCTTTCTCCAGACCACGTTAACATGTTAAATTCACTGAACAAATGCGCACGGTCTGAGTAAGTAAAACGAGCTTTGTTTTGTTTTTAGACAATATAGCCAACATGAAGTACATTTTTAAAAGCCGTTTTAATGCAATTCCTTGATAAACTTTCCTATTGTTTTAAACTTTTGTTTTAATATGTGGTTTAATATGTTGGCTAACGTTATATGAAAATGAAGAGTCTATTGATTGATTTTCAATTTCTGCATTGCTCCAGCCGATCTGAATAAATAAGCTATGCACTGGTTTATGAAGAGTATATGCTCTTCCTTTTTTTTCTGTTTAACGACCGCCTAAAATTAATTGATAACGCGAGGCAAGCATACGGCATAATGGTGACCTATTTTTTGCAGAATTCATTGAGGGATTTGACAGTGTGATTCAAAGATTAAGTATTTCAACTGTATGCTGTTGTTATATAGACAAACGCACAGTTTTTTTGCCATTTTTGGGTGGTTTCTAGCTTTTAGACTAGTCGGATACAAAACTTCCGTTTAAACGACAGTCAAATTAGTCGTAGCACACATCCCTAATGGACACGTGACACGTTTAGAATTAATACACTTATTAAACTACAGAACAGCGTGAGCTGGAAGCGGCACGCTTCATGCAGGCAGGGCTTAAATGCTCCGAGAACAGACACTGCACTAGTGATACAAAACACACAGGTCTGTTAAGAGCAATACTTTTAATAAGGTACACTAACATTTTTCTAACAAACAAATCACTCCCAAAGCAGCACAGTAATTACCGACACCGTAAAGGGTAGGCTATTTAAATAAAAGAACGAAAAATAAACAAACTAAGTTCAACGAACGGTAATAAATAAAGAACACGGTAGCATACTTTCAATAACATCACACATTTTAATTAACGAACAGTTTAAATAAAATTATTTTTTATGACTGCCGTATTCGCAAGTATTTTCCAAGCAAATTAAGTGCACGTTTTTATCATGTGTAAAATTACTGATTAACAAGGCGGATAAAAGCAGCTTGTTTTTTTACACCAACAATATACTATAGGCCTTCTACTTACAGAACTGAGGTGATTTTTCAAACTTGATGTACTGCTGTGGTAGGCCAGTTACAAATCGCATATTTGGCACACTGCCTTTGTCTTGTCCTCACTCAATTTAAAGTGCTCCCACACAGCTGAGGTTTTCGGCATTTTTGTCTTCTCTTCCAGATGAACCATGACGTTCACTCATGGGCGATTCATATTCAAGCGCGAAAGAGAACCGTTTCGCGGGGGATGCCAGGGGTAAAAAAAAAATAACAATAAATAAATATTTTAATCTCAAAATTGAAAATCGAATGCCAACCCACCGAACGAATATTTTGCTCCAGCCCTACACTGTACAGCCCTAACCAAACCAGTTCCAGATTGTAAAAGCAGCTCAAGCTCCTCATTTAGCGATAAAATCCTCAATTTCACGTCCACCTTCCGCGATGTCGCACACAGAAATATGTCAACAACTAGACTTTATGGTTATTATCGCAGGAAGACTAATTCTTATCGTGGAGAGAATTTTTACCGGTATATCGCAAATGATAAGCGATCACCCATCCCTAAACTAATGGGACTAAATCAAAAGGCGGTCAGACGCTCACTTCTGGAAATGCTGCGAGTACAGCTGTGTGGGAATGCAGAGGATGCGGTCGTAGACGGCCGTGACGTTGGCCAGCTTGCCCTGCTCCGTCTCCCACGCGATGTAAGTCTCCCACAGACGGTCCGAGCGGAAATCTGTTCCACAGGCCAGAACGGCGTGTTCATAGGACCTGAAAGAACACAGGCAAGTCATTTAATCCAAGTATTTGTAGTTTCGATAACAGATTAGGGACTTTTAGGACATGCACAAATAAAATTAAAACCGTGCATGCAAAACAAACCCTAAAATAAAATAAAAAGAATATATAACATGTAAATATATTTTAAAAAAAAATAATAATTTTTATTACAAATTGAAAACTGAAAATACTCAAAATATGCATTATACTGAAACTGGTATAATGTACTAATAGATGAACACACATGATTGCTTCCTTATCTAGTTGTCTAATAAGCCTGGCATTAAATTTGGTTCGGTCTTTGAAAATCTGCTTTTGTAAGTCACTTTGGATAAAAACATCTGCTAAAAGCATAAATGTGTCCCTGGAGCACAAAACCAGTCTTAAGTCACTTTTTGTATTTGTAGCAATAGCCAAAACTACATTGTTGGGTCAAAATTATTGCTTTTTCTTTTATGCCAAAAATCATTAGGATATTAAGATCATGTTCCATGAAGATATTTAGTTCATTTCCTACCATAAATATATCAAAACTTAATTTTTGATTAGTAATATGCATTGCTAAGAACTTTGGTGATTTTCTCAATATTTAGATTTTTTTGAACCCTCAGATTCCAGATTTTCAAATATTGTTCTATCATAACAAACCATACATCAATTGAAAGCTTATTTATTCAGCTTTCAGATGATGCATAAATCTCAATTTCAAAGAATTAACCCTTATGACTGGTTTTGTGGTCCAGGGTCACAAATGTAAAATATAAACTCAATTTAGAGGTTGAACGATGTTGGATTTTGCTGATATGATAATAATAAAAGGCCATTTTTATTACATACTTAATGTGTTAAATTAAATTTTTAGTCATTCCTTCCTGAGACATTGAATTAAATGCCAGATAGTTTGTGTAACATTATCAATATTAACCAGGAAAAAAAGAAAAGATTTCATGCAAGGAGAACTTTTAATTAAAAACACAGACCTAAATAAACAATGACTCTTATTTTGAAATGAGTCTTTCCTTTACTACTTTACTACATAGTGATAAAACATGTATAGCCTGAATGCACTGTAAGTCGCTTTGGATAAAAGCGTCTGCTAAATGCATAAATGTAAATGTACTACTTCCAGCTGCTCAAAATGAGAAAGATAAAACACACATCTCACAACTATTTAATAATATCATAAAACATCAACAGTTGATCATAAGCAACCTATTGGCATAAATGCACAGTATTCATCAATTGTAAACTGAATCCACAAGCCTGGAACGTGCAACAGCGTAGTGTTTTGACTAAAAACTAGGTATTTTTGCGGTTGCTAAAAGCCCCACTCACGCTCTGATGCGATTCTCAGCCTCTCCGTCACTAGTGTCTTGGTTTTCTCGGAGGAAAGTGATATAATGCAGCCACAGGTCGACGCTGAGCGGAATAGCCTGCAGACCTCGACGGTAAACCTGTGTGAGGGGAAAAAGGGGATTCATTTGTGTGATGCTTTTTAACAAAACATACCGAGAAGAAAACTTTAAAGTGTGAATCTCATGAAAACATGTCAGATGTCACTCCACAATCACAGAAAAGAAACAAGAAATTGTATTAAAGGTCATTTTTTGAGACTTTATGACAACAAAAATGGATGATTCTCACAGGGTTCGCCTATGTTAAGATGTTTTAGCAACTTTCAATAACAATAAAAAACACGATTCTCATGAGTTTTGCTTATTTTAATGTGTTTCAGTAACTGAACTCATGAGAATCATTCTTTTTGTTTTGTCCACCAAGCATTTTTGCCAGCGTTAAAAAACAAAACAGAAAATTTGTTAATTTTAATAAGTCTTAAACAAAAAAATTAACAACTCTCGTGAATTTTGCCTGATTATGACAACAAAATGTATCAGTTGCATGAGTTTTGCATGTTTTAAATTGTTTTGGTGACGTTAACAAAAATTGATTATCATTGGTTTTGCCTATTTAAAAAAAATTGGGCACCTTTTTACAGCACATTTTCATGACTTCATGATAAGAAAAATTGATTATTCCCATGAGTTTCGTCCGGAAGTCATTCAGACTCACCTCATCGGCCATATGTATGTATCCGTGTTTCTTCTCAATATCTGCATACTTCTTCCAGTAGCCGTAACAGTAGGGGTAGTGAAGGAAAAAGGCATCAAACGCCTTCCTTGAAGCCACCAGGTGGTTCTGAAACAAAAGAGAAGCTCATAAGCCAATAGCTATGTTTCCATCCACCTATTATTATGTGCATTTTGGGATATTGCATAAAAAAAACAGCTGGATTGAAACACTAAGATGTGCATAAATTCTAAAATTGCACATAAAAATACTTATGCACTCAACTAAGTAGATACACTTCTTGTCTGGTAAGAAAACATGTGCATAAACTACAAACCCGATTCCAAAAAAGTTGGGACACTATACAAATTGTGAATAAAAACAGAATGCAATGATGTGGAAGTTTCAAATTTCAATATTTTATTCAGAATACAACATAGATGACATATCAAATGTTTAAACTGAGAAAATGTATAATTTTAAGGGAAAAATAAGTTGATTTTAAATTTCATGGCATCAACACATCTCAAAAAAGTTGGGACAAGGCCATGTTTGCCACTGTGTGGCATCCCCTCTTCTTTTTATAACAGTCTGCAAACGTCTGGGGACTGAGGAGACAAGTTGCTCAAGTTTAGGAATAGGAATGTTGTCCCATTCTTGTCTAATACAGGCTTCTAGTTGCTCAACTGTCTTAGGTCTTCTTTGTCGCATCTTCCTCTCTATGATGCGCCAAATGTTTTCTATGGGTGAAAGATCTGGACTGCAGGCTGGCCATTTCAGTACCTGGATCCTTCTTCTACGCAGCCATGATGTTGTAATTGATGCAGTATGTGGTCTGGCATTGTCATGTTGGAAAATGCAAGGTCTTCCCTGAAAGAGACGACGTCTGGATGGGAGCATATGTTGTTCTAGAACTTGGATATACCTTTCAGCATTGATGGTGCCTTTCCAGATGTGTAAGCTGCCCATGCCACACGCACTCATGCAACCCCATACCATCAGAGATGCAGCCTTCTGAACTGAGCGCTGATAACAACTTGGGTTGTCCTTGTCCTCTTTAGTCCGGATGACATGGCGTCCCAGTTTTCCAAAAAGAACTTCCAATTTTGATTCGTCTGACCACAGAACAGTTTTCCACTTTGCCACAGTCCATTTTAAATGAGCCTTGGCCCAGAGAAAACACCTGCGCTTCTGGATCATGTTTAGATATGGCATCTTTTTTGACCTATAGAGTTTTAGCCGGCAACGGCGAATGGCACAGTGGATTGTGTTCACCGACAATGTTTTCTGGAAGTATTCCTGAGCCCATGTTGTGATTTCCATTACAGTAGCATTCCTGTATGTGATGCAGTGCCGTCTAAGGGCCTGAAGATCACGGGCATCCAGTATGGTTTTCCGGCCTTGACCCTTACGCACAGAGATTGTTCCAGATTCTCTGAATCTTTGGATGATATTATGCACTGTAGATGATGATAACTTCAACCTCTTTGCAATTTTTCTCTGAGAAACTCCTTTCTGATATTGCTCCACTATTTTTCGCCGCAGCATTGGGGGAATTGGTGATCCTCTTCCCATCTTGACTTCTGAGAGACACTGCCACTCTGAGAGGCTCTTTTTATACCCAATCATGTTGCCAATTGACCTAATAAGTTGCAAATTGGTCCTCCAGCTGTTCCTTATATGTACATTTAACTTTTCCGGCCTCTTATTGCTACCTGTCCCAACTTTTTTGGAATGTGTAGCTCTCATGAAATCCAAAATGAGCCAATATTTGGCATGACATTTCAAAATGTCTCACTTTCAACATTTGATATGTTATCTATATTCTATTGTGAATAAAATATAAGTTTATGAGATTTGTAAATTATTGCATTCCTTTTTTATTCACAATTTGTACAGTGTCCCAACTTTTTTGGAATCGGGTTTGTACAATGAAAACACTTAACCAATAAATTCCTTAATGCGCATCAAAAAAGACGTGACTTTGCGATGGGAAAAGCATAAAACTGGAACGACCAATGGAACGATCTCATTTCACAGCATCTGAGCAAAGTCTCGTCAAAATGCTTCGTTATAATTAACACCAGTTACACTTGGAGTATCCCTTGAAAATAAGATCACATGACTGCGTTTCGTCTGCAAGCTCTGAAGCTCGTAATTTATCGTATACACTAATTACATACAGTGCCTTCTACTACTGCAGCAAATTTAGTTTTTCTTCCTGATATTTAGCTCTAGTTTATCAGGAAGAGATGATTTTGTTCTCTTCAACTCACTGGATGGAAATGGTGCTTTAGTCACAAATGTTTTATGCGATATTCCAATTTTGCGCATTTAATTCGTAACTTTGGATGGATGGAAACATAGCAAGTGATGAGTAGTAGTAGTTTATTTTTTATTTAATGCCATGTCAGCATCTTAGGCTATTTTCATGGCAAAAACATTTAAAAAAATACAAGTATAACAAATACAATAAAAGCCAGCAAACAAAAACAAGATTTTTTACATTAACATATATGACCCTGGAGCACAAAAGCAGTCATAAGTAGCACAGGTATATTTGTAGCAATAGCCAAAATTATCCATTTTTCTTTAATGCCAAAAATCATTAGGATATTAAGATCATGTTCCATGAAGATATTTAGTAAATTTCCTACCGTAAATATATCAAAACTTAATTTTTGATTAGTAATATGCATTGCTAAGAACTTCATTTGAACAACTTTAAAGGTGATTTTCTCAATATTTAGATTTTTTTGCACCCTCAGATTCCAGATTTTCAAATATTGTCCTATCATAACAAACCATACATCAATGGAAAGATTATTTATTCAGCTTTCAGATGATGTATAAATCTCAATTTCGAAAAATTGACCCTTATGACTGGTTTTGTGCTCCAGAGTCACATATGATAAAAATTTTCAAACTTTTTCTGGCAAAATTAGCCTATACTAAACTCTTTAAGTGAATTCTAGCTAATGATGAATGTCTGCACTGCATGCAATGCTTTAGTATTAAAACACTCACCTCCTGTTCAACATACTGCAGAAGGTAGACCCAGCCGTTGAAGTCTTCAGGATTATCCTCCACAACTTTAAAGAGCCGCTCATAATCTGCAGGAAGCCCAGGTTCTTGTGTGGCGGATGCGTCTGCATCTGCGTCTGCTGCTGGTTCCATCGCGTCTGCTGTTTCTTTGGGAGCGTCTTCCAGCTCCATATTGGAAGGGCTCTCCGAGTCGCCTGCTTCGGCCGGCTTGGCCTCGTCCTGCTGTCCGTTTGGCTCCGTCTGCTGCCCGAGGCTCTCCGCACCGGGGGCTGAAGGACTGGCTGTGTGGTCGATGTTCTCCGCTGCAGATTTGAGATGCTCCACGGAGAACAGCTGGTATTGTTCTAATGCAGACGGCTGCTGGATCTGCTCGTGGCTTTCCGGATTCGCCAGAGGACCCTGTGGAGGAGCCTCGGTCCAGTCGGTCACGGTCGGGTCTGTGCTGTAATCGGCCCCGGTGCCCTCCATATCAGGAGCGTCCCCGTTATCAGGGGCATTCGTGTCCAACATCCCGGTCATGGGCTCACCTGAAACAGGCACACATGCAAGTCTGAAGATAACATGATCGTCTCATTAGGTTAACGTGGCAATGTAAAATCAATAAACATCGTGAGTACTGAAACTACTTTTTTACAGGGTTTCTGCTAGCTTTATGAAGGTGAAATTTAAGGAACACAATGTTATTTAACCCATTTAATCCCACCGTAAAAAAGGTTTTCATTTATAAAGCTGACTGATGTTTTAGTGCAAATAAAGGGTCTCAATTAAATGTGTAGTTTCACATAATTAGTGCAAATTGTCACATGACCAGAGCAGTTTATTTACTGTTTGCACCTTGAGATGATGATAACTGCATCAAAGCTCAGAAACAAAAGGCTAGTAAAGTGTGTTAATATAAAGATATGACAAAGATTTTTGGTACACATTATCTTTAGGGTGTCTAGTATTAATATATGAATTCACATGTATTCAGTTGTGTTGAGTGTGGTCATAGAATGAGTAAACATCTCGATGGTCACAGGTATACAATATAAATCCAATTGGAGTTGTTAGTGAAGATTACACTAAAATATCGCACTCATTTAAAAGTTAAAATGTAAAAAGTTACAATATTGATGTTGTAATACTGGTAGCACTAATATAAAAAATCTTATGATATATGTTACAAAAAAGTAAAAAGATGGTTGTATTTTTGTGTCTTTTATCTCAGTGTTCACATCAGTGTTGTATAAGGGTTTTTTATGCATAATACTAGCCCTAGAAAACCGTTTAAAATAGCTGGGCTAAGATATATAATAATGTTTATGACTGCAGAAATATTGGACTCAAAAAAAAAAAATCATCTTAGAGAAAAATATTGTTTTTCTCCATTGAAACATTAACCAAAACGCTCCTAGCTTTGTTTAATTTCTCATAAAACAAGACTTCATGTGTTAATTTTGCATCTCCAGTACATGTATCTTGATTTGAGAATGGTTTATAATATTTGTACTGTTAAACAAGGCAAAATACTGAGGAAGAGGTTATTTTTTTTTAACTCATGTAACATTTAATGCCACGACTTTATGAATTTAAGACTTGCTGCTCTTAATTAATTTGCGGAAGGCTTATATAACCATAAACAAAAGGCTATGATATAGACTCCACAGAAAATACCAGTTGTGATGCAAACGCATATTATTAGGCCTACTTTGCATATGTTTTAAGCTTTGCACTGCTAAAGACACTCATGTGTTTCGACAATTTCGGTCAGTTTGAACAAATCCGCAAACCACTTAGAAATGCTTTAAAGATGCCCACGGAAGACGTATATTAACGGAGAAATAACGACGGATTTATTAACGGTTAATATGAAATGTTAGTATCGTGTTTCCTGTTTAAACGACACACGATGATTCGTCGAAGCTAACGTTAGTTATGCTAGTAACGATCAAAACACGCCTTAAAACGCGTTCGGTGGCATTTCAAAGGTGAATTAGTTTCAAAACCAGCACAACGTGTTATTAAACTGTCTGATTTTGGCCTGGTCTCTTCACATGCTAGCTAACGTGCTAACAATCCGACGCCGCTCATTTACCTCAGAGTTTTCTAGAAACAAACGCACGCGAAACGCGGGAAATCTACGCCGGGAAGAATACTCACCAGAATCTTCCATGAAACTGGGTTTAAACGGCGGATATTTTCACAACTTTCTTCGAAGTTTTACGCGGTTGATAACATGTGGTCACACGACAGCGCTGTATCGCGTTCAACACCCGTTGCGTCTCGCGACGAGAGGAGGACGCGAATGTTATGCGCATGCGCACTGCGCCACGACACGCACAACACTAGTGACGTCATTCCCTGCTTACCGATAGGCGCACAAAAATCATACGTGTCAGAATATAATAATTTGATATTTATTTGAAATCCCTCACGCCAACGTATAGTTATGAAAGCCATGCGATAGAAAGAAATGCGGTAATTGCGACTTTGTATCTTACAATCCAGACATTTTTCACGCAATTCTGAGTTTATATCTCACAATTTGGTATTTTTTTGAGATTGCTGCTACATGTCAACCATGTACAACCTATGGTGGCTGCCACTTTTATGTCTATACTTGACTATGGTGATGTTTTATGCATGCTTCGTCTCAAAGTTTACATGCACTGGACACTGTATATCATGGATCACTGAGGTTCATCACTGGTTTTAATGTCCTCACTCACCATTGTGATCTGTATGAACGTGTTGGATGGCCTTCTCTATCAATGCGGAGACTTCAACACTGGTATATCTTCATATATAAGGCTATTTTAGGTCTACATCCATCCTACCTTCTGACCTACATCAGTGTATTGATATGGGATTACAATGTTTATCCGGATTTTATTGTCTTCCAAAGAAAAATGATCTTAGAGAAAAATATTGTTTTTCCCCATTGAAACATTAACCAAAACGCTCTTAGCTTGTTTAATTTCTCATAAAACAAGGTTCATTGGTCGCTTTTGATCTCAGTTAATGTATCTTGATTTGAGAATGGTTTATAATATTTGTACTGTTATACAAGGCAAAATACTG
The DNA here is from genome assembly GCA_023376895.1 of Aspiorhynchus laticeps. Lineage (NCBI taxonomy): Eukaryota > Metazoa > Chordata > Actinopteri > Cypriniformes > Cyprinidae > Aspiorhynchus > Aspiorhynchus laticeps. The sequence goes on from CM041802.1 coordinate 43,906,358, forward strand.
AGGAAAGAGGTAATTTTATTTTAACTTTGTTACATTTAATGCCATTATTTTATGAATTTTAAGTCTGTTGCTCTTAATTTGCGGAAGGCCTATATAATGATAAACAAAAGGTTATGAATAATAGACTCCACAGAATACTACCAGTTATGATGCAATTAAATATTATTATTAAGGCCTACTTTCTTGTACAGTCACGCCTATCTTAATATTTAAGTCTACAGTATACTATCATGCACATTATTTTATATTTTGTTCTTTATATCTAATTTTTTTATTATTATTATTATTCATTTAATTTTATGTATACTTCTTTGTGTTGCTTTCTATAATATTGCACTGTCCATGGAGCGGACCTGACTCACATTCACTGCTGGTTAATACTCTCTGTATAATCATGTATCAAAGTCAAAGTCTGCTTTATTGTCAATTCTGCCACATGTACCGTACATACATACAGAGAATTGAAATTGCATTACTCTCTTACTCCCTGGTGCATACAGATAACACTAACAGTAGAACGCAGAAATATACAAATAAGGACATGTAGAAAAATATATATAATAATAATAATAAAAAATAGATAAAGTGGCATAAGGCACATGGTAAATAGTGCAAACCAGTGAAATACACAGACAGTGCAGAATATGAATGGTGTAGTGCAAAGAGCTTATTAAGTCTATTCTATTAAAGTGACATAAAGAGAGCAGTCTTTATTCAGACTGTCAGAAGAGGTAGTTGAATGAGGTCAGTCCAATGCTGTACAAAGTGACTGGTGCTTGTCACAGTGTGTGTGTGTGTGTGTGTGTGTGTGTGTGTGGTGTGCGGGGGGGTCAGAGTTCAGTGTGGTAAGAGAGGGGAGGGGGGCAAGGACGGGAGGGAGTTCCGCTTCCTGACAGCCTGTTGTATGAAGCTGTCCTTCAGTATGCTGGTCCTCTCCTGGAGACTCCGCAGTCTCCTCCCTGATGGTAGCAGACTGAAGAAGCTGTGTGTCGGGTGGGTGGGATCACCTGCAATGCTGAGGGCTTTGCGGGTGAGACGGGTGCTGTAGATGTCCTGGAGGGAGGGGAGAGAGACACCAACGACCTATATAATCATAAACAAAAGGTTATGATATAGACTCCACAGAAAATACCAGTTATGATGCAAATGCATATTATTATTAGGCCTACTTTGCATATGTTTTAAGCTTTGCACTGCTAAAGACACTCATGTGTTTCGACAATTTCGGTCAGTTTGAACAAATCCGCAAACCACTTAGAAATGCTTTAAAGATGCCCACGGAAGACATAGATGAACGGAGAAATAACGAAGGATTTTTAACGGTTAATATGACATGTTAGTATCGCGTTTCCTGTTTAAACGACACACGATGATTCGTCGAAGCTAGTACATTTGCTAGAAACGATCAAAACACGCCTTAAAACTCGTTCGGTGGCATTTGAATTAGTTTCAAAACCAGCACAACGTGTTATTAAACTGTCTGGTTTTGGCCTGGTCTCCTCACATGCTAGCTAACGTGCTAACAATCCGACGCCGCTCATTTACCTCAGAGCTTTCTAGAAGCAAACGCGCGCGAAACGCGGGAAATCTACGCCGGGAAGAATACTCACCAGAATCTTCCATGAAACTGGGTTTAAACGGCGGATATTTTCACAACTTTCTTCGAAGTTTTACGCGGTTGATAACATGTGGTCACACGACAGCGCTGTATCGCGTTCAACACCCGTTGCGTCTCGCGACGAGAGGAGGACGCGAATGTTATGCGCATGCGCACTGCGCCACGACACGCACAACACTAGTGACGTCATTCCCTGGTTACCGATAGGCGCACAAAAATCATAATTCAGAATGGAATAATTTGATATTTATTTGAAATACCTTACGTCAACGTATAGTTATGAAAGCCATACGATAGAGAGATCGCAATTACGAATCATTCTGATTAAAGCTGACAAACCAGACATTTTCATCTGCAATTGTGAGATAAATTCACATTTTGGTATTTTATTTTATATATTATGTTTTTAATTGCTGTACTGTCAAATGTCAAACTAGTGCAATCCTGTTTGTAATTCATCGTAAAATGAGGTCAAGGAACTACCATGCAACTGTATTAATTGTCTTATATCTCTTTTTCAAAATGAAATGAATTCTCCATGATGGTCATAATGAGCATGTCAATGCAGGGTTCCGATCACTTAACTGGGGTTAAATTGAAATATAATAAAATAAAGCTAGAACGAACTTCAAATTCTGAACGAGGATGAGCCATAATGAATTTGAGATAACCTAAATCAGCACCATACCATACAGTATAGTGTGGAAACCAACACCAGAACGGACAAAGGAGAACCGGGCCCACACATTCAGAGGAAAGAACCATTGAAACCGGCACACTGCGCAGGAGAAACAGACGCATCTTGTTTTTTCTGATTTTGGCTCTCCAAGCAATGTTACGAACAAATGTGGTGCTATTGCACTACCTCCTAAGTAACTTGCCCTCAGGTAACTTTACATTTTGAGATTTCAAACAAACACCATGTATGTTTGTTAGTTTGATTACGGGGTACTGGCATGTATATCCAACACCTTCAAATTTATACTAAGTAGTACCATGTTAGTGTAACAATTTGTGTCCTCTAAACCACTAAAGTGACAAAGCACAACACATCCTTACCCACACAGAGAGATAGGCTACAAACTTACTCACTACCATCACACCTACACACCCACAAAGTACAACACATTATCACACACAATAACCACACACCTGTCTATGAATCTATATTATAAACAAATTATTAATACAACAGACCACTAAACACTTATTACTCACTCTCTTATATTGAATTATTAATTATATTATATATTATTCTACATGTTGTGTGCACACAAACAACAACACAGAGCTTAACACTGAACTGACTTCTTGTTAATATAAACACAAAATTAAACACAACACATGAACACACACTACACTATCTCAATTAATAATAAAACCTACACATTAGGAGACCAACCCTGAAAACATCAATACACATAAATAACATACATAATTATATAACTCCACAAACATAATACATACAAAACATGTCAACATAACAACAACACAAAACTAATCACACAACACTCATGTTATTTTCAAGCTAATGAATCATTTGGTATTCAATCTGGTTTATGAACAACAACTTTTGATCAGTATTAATATAAAGACAAAGCAACAGCAAACCTACATCTAGCTCTTTATGACATTCTTCGAAATAAAACAAACATCACACACTTCAGTGCAGTTTGTCACCAAACTAAATAACAACACAACACTTTAAAAAACAACAATAAAAACAACACAAACCACATAACACACAAAAAAAACCTACACAAAACCAACCCAAACAAAAATAACCATAAAAAACAAAAACCACAATAATCTATACAAAACACACAAAAAAAAAAACACAAAAAAACATATTTATAAATTAAATATTTTATTTCATTTCCTTTGTTTGTTGAAGTATAAAATGATCAAATTAATAAAATAAAATTAAAAAAGACCAATGCAACATAATCATTCGACATAATTAAAGATAAGACATAAAATTAAAATAGATAAATACAAATCAAACGACAGTAGTTTATTAGTAATCATAAAAAAATAACACTGAGCCAAACACACATGCTAAAAAACAATGACTTACTTACACATAGTAAGAAATGGTTATAAAAACTGAAACAGAAGTGAAACAAGTCGTAGGAAACTATGTTGATAATAATATATAATAATATTAATATTAATATTAATATTAATAACTATGTGGTGGGGGAAAAACAACCAGAACTGAAAGAAACTACGAGAGAATAAAAATCAGTTTATAGGCCTATCTTTTTTTTTCTGAAAACTGTGAGAATTATTTTTTTAATTGGGAGGTAAAAATATTTGTTTTTATCCCGTAGCAGAAACAGGCTTCCATAATTTATAGTATTTCATTACTATAAAAATAATATTCCCATGTAAACTAATTATGAAACAATATACTCAAACTGTGTTGAATCATTTACATTCAAATTATTAATAAATAGAACTTAAAACTATCCAAAACCTTTTTGTACTTTATTTAGCTCTTCTCTGGCTTATATGTGAATTTAGTTATTATTATTATTATTATTATTTCTACAGTGTTTGTGTTGCACCGAACAGAGGCTTTACTTCTGTATTACTGATTTTCTTTGTTTAATTATTAAACAAAATATATTAAAAACAAGCACATTTGAAGCCAATAAAGCACTGATCTGAATTTAATAATAAAACCTGACATCATGTATGGAGGACCAACCCTGCAAAAACAATAAATAAATAAATACGCAAATAAATAAATAAATGCATAAATAAATCCACAAAATAATACATAAATAAATGTGCAAATAAATACATAAATAAATATATAAATAATCATGTTGGTGTATTTTCAAGAGGTTAATTGGAAATGCATTTTGTGTATTTCAGATTCTGGGTTTTATGGATGTAAAATGATTTTTGAGTTCAGGGTATATAATATAAAGGGACAAATGTAAAGGCAAAACCATATCTGAGTGCTCTTTTAGTGAATTCTTTCGAAATAAAACAAACATCAGCCACTTCAGTTGCAGTTTGGTTTGTTTGCCACACGTGGAAGTCAGTTCTTCTGAAAAAAATGAAATAAAAATGCAAATATGCATGTGTTTATAGGTCTGTCTGGTGTTTATTTAAACGAGGCATTTTTTGAACTCGCTGTGACGTCATGAGCCCCGCCCCTTCGACGTCACATGATGCCACTGAGACGCCCTCACGTGGACGAGCATTAAAAACGTTTCATAACAGTGCACATATCATATCTGAGCGGTATTTTAAACAAAACAGCCTCTAAAAAAACCCACAGTTATATTCTTCCGAGTCTCAATAGGTCCATTTCATTTAGTGATAGGGTTTGACGCGTATTACGACGCATACTACGCCGAAGGACCACACGCTCATCTTATGAATATTAATGAGCTCCGTTGCTGGAATCATACAAAAATATGTGCCGTTGTTTTTTCTACAAATATCAGGTTTATTTGACAACACATTAGAAAACTAGTTAGAGAAGAGTAGAAATGCAAAAAAAAAAATTAGACGCTTTTATTCAAAGTGACTTTTACAAATGAGGACAGAAGCAATCAAAACAATAATATGTAAGTGCTGTAATAACTCTCAGTAAGCGAAACACATAGCAAGGTTTATTTATCATTAATCAAATCAAAACAAGTAGATAGAATAGAAAAAGAACTGACGCTTTTAGCAGTCATCAGCATCTTAAATCCTCTGTTTTTTATATATATTTTTTTATTTAAAAAAATGTTTTTTTGAAAGTCATGAAAACACTATTGTGGAGTTTTTCTTTTGCTATTTGAGCAAAAGTGGGAATGCAAAAATATATATATTTGTGGTGTTTTCCCATTAATCTGCTCTTGAAGTTAAACACGGAGATGTGGACAAAGGTCCATAGAGGACTAGTGTTAAAGGGTCTCTTTTTAAAATAAAAAGAAAGCAAGTATTGTAAAGAGTGTGTTGAAGGATCACGTGTTTTTAGTTTATTTTTAAATAAATAAATAAAAAGAAAACAAGTAGATAGAATAGAGAGTGCTAGTGTTAGACGGTCAAGTGTAGAAAATAATTAATAAAATTAGTATTATTATTATGTATCTTACTTAAGGCGAATTCTTTAATACATGAATATTAACGAAGTCATACTCGCGTTGTTCGGTGATCCCAATGTATCAAAGTTGAATATTAACTACGCCCTTGCTGACGCAGCCGCCGTCTGTCCAATGGCAAACACACGCGTCATGAATATTAATGAGAAAGCCTTCGCCGTAGTATGATCCGAGCGCTGAACGCCAAATGGCGCAGTGCGCCTGAGCAAGAAAGAGAGGAAGTTGCGGCTGAAGCAGCTCCGCACCTTTTCCGGTATCGCCGACAGCAGCACGACCGGGACCGAAAGAGCAACCTGAGAGGAACAGACGGGACCCGAACCGAGCCGGGGCGCGCGAGAGGGGGGCTGTTATATGAGGTAAATCGGTAGCGCTTGCCTACGCGCTCGCGCGCTTAGTACGAGTAACACGAAACTACAAGAATAAAGTTGTGTTTGACACCCCTCCCTTTTCTCATCCGCTTTCTCTTGTGTTTCAGGGACGGAAGAGGGGAAGCTAAGGATGAATGACTGACGTTTGGAGTTGTTTTGTGACCGAACGAACGATCTGAAGCGTGTCTGAAGGGAATGAGCGCGAAAAAAAGGCGACCCGACAGCCGGTACACAAGAAGGAAGTCTGAGGAAATCAGAAAGGCCTGTCTCAGATCTAAACACATATTATTTTAGCTCGATTTTTTTCTGATTTTTGAGAGTTGTTTGCAGTGCTGTATGAGTTTGGCAAACCCTACAAAGTCTAAGTGTTTTTCTGAGTCGCTTGTAAAAGCTACAAAACCAAAAACTTGAATTCCTCTTCCTGCAATAAACTTAATATATGCACAGCCAACAAGATGGGGAAGATGCTTTCGAAGATCTTTGGCAACAAGGAGATGAGAATATTGATGCTTGGACTTGACGCGGCGGGAAAGACGACAATCCTTTACAAACTCAAACTGGGACAGTCGGTCACCACCATCCCGACGGTGGGATTCAACGTAGAGACCGTTACGTACAAGAACGTCAAGTTTAACGTCTGGGACGTGGGCGGTCAGGATAAGATCCGTCCGCTTTGGCGGCACTATTACACCGGCACCCAAGGCTTGATCTTCGTAGTGGACTGTGCGGATCGCGACCGGATCGACGAGGCTAGACAGGAGCTGCATCGCATTATTAACGACCGCGAGATGCGCGACGCAATCATCTTGATCTTCGCCAACAAGCAAGACCTGCCGGATGCCATGAAGCCGCACGAGATCCAGGAGAAGCTGGGTTTGACTCGGATCAGAGATCGCAACTGGTACGTTCAGCCGTCCTGCGCTTCGACGGGCGACGGACTCTACGAAGGGCTCACCTGGCTAACGTCCAATTACAAATCCTAACGCGAGCGGGCGAAGACGCACCAAACTAGAAGCAATTAACCAATAACTCTGGCTTCTCAACCGGATCTCATGAAAGTGCGTATAAATAGTACGCCAAATGAAAACTCGTGGTATTGATACGCAAAAATTTGGCGTATATATGCTACGCAATGGGTAGGATTGGGGTAGATGCGTATCATAAATACGCGAAAACTGCGTATCATATGCACGCCAACAAATTTGGTATCATATGCACGCCAACAAATTTGGTATATGCACGCCAACAAATTTGGTATCATGCACGCCAACAAATTTGGTATCATGCACGCCAACAAATTTGGTATCATATGCACGTAAAAACTGCATTTCGCCAAAACGTTCGTATCACATATACGCCAAAGTCCATTGTTGCGTATCAATACCACGAGTTTATTTTATTTGGCGTACTATTTATGAGACCGGGCTCCTTCTGTCTTTGATTTCGTTGACATGTAACCCGACTTTTCTTTCGTAAGCTCGTTCTGTAGTCCTCCTGTTACGCTGTAATGTCCATAAAGTATTACTTTCAGAAGCTGTTGGGTCGTTTTCCCAGAAAACAAGGGTTTTTGTGTCTGAAGATCTGGTTTGTCAGTCCAAAAATGGCAGCTTTGTTTGTTTACCTCTGTGCCATCACGTTTAACGAATGTATGAGGAAAACCGCTTTGAAATAAACTCACAATCCAAGCAGAACGATCTGATTGTGTTCCATGAAGAAACTGTCCTTGAAGGAGCGTTTGATTCAATATCCTTCCATATTCATACAGTTTTGGGCCTTTTCTGGAGGTGCTCCACTAAACACGTTCTCCTGGTGATTTGAGAGCATCATGTTGAGTGTTTCTGATCCGATCCAGCCGTCTTAACCCTGTTTCTATCACGGTTCTGGTACCGATTCTCCTCAAACCGCACAAATCACACCAAGCCTCGTTTTCTCTTTCTAAATTAATGCTTTGTTTTATTATCTTGACATTTGTTATGCTGAAGAAATAATAAAATCTATATATATATATATCCAGTACTATGTGATTGCATCTTCTTGATGTGGAGGAACGTGGTTTCTGTGGGTCTTAAAGTGTGTTAGTTATACAAATTAAGGCCTAAAAAGGTCCAAAATTCATGAAGTCATGACATGTTGCATGCACTGGAAAAACAAACAAAGTCTTCAGTATTTTTGTCTTGTTTTCCAGAACAAACATCCTTAAATCTTGAAGATTGTTTTCTGAGAAACCGAACAAAATGAAGTGTTTATGATTAAAACAAGAACAAATATCTGTCGGTGGGGAATTAAAATTAAGTTGAGTTGAATTATGTTCATTTTTCTGACTCCATTGGCAGATATTTGTTCTTGTTTTAATTATAAACTCACTTCATTTTGATAAATTTCTCACGAAAAAAATTGTCATTTTGATTCTCCAGTAAATGCATCTTGATTTATGAATCTTTAGACGTTTGCAAATAAAACACTGAAGAAGGAAAGCGCAGTAAAGGTGTTTTCCCTTCAATGTATTCTTCTTTAAAGTCATCCTTAAATCATTTGATGCACAATAAAGATATGAAGTCTTCTGAGAAACTGATCAAAATTATTGAGTTTTTGCTTAAAACAAGAACAAATATCTGCCAGTGAAGTATGAAAACTTTTCCTCTTGAATTAAATAGATTTTTTGACAGATATTTGTTCTTGTTTTAATCATAAACTCACTTCATTTTGATCAGTTTCTCAGAAAACAAGACTTATTTTATGTCATTTTGATTCTATATGTATCTTGATTTATGGATTTTTAGTCATTTGCGCTGGAAAACAAGACTGGAAATAGTTTTTGTGCAGTGTAAACCACTTATTTCCCTTCAGTTTATTCCTTTAATGTTGTTTTTGGGGTCTTAAAGAGTCAGATTTGCTGCTGAAGCAGATGCAGACTGATGGTTTCAGTGTGTGTTTCTGCAGGAGAGCGGCGTGTGTTTTCACAGATATCTGAATTAGTGATGACGTCTTTGGGTTGAGGGTGAATGACCTGCTGTTTCTCTCAGTTTTCACTCACCGGAGCGATGACAGATCTGTGACGTACTGCTGTTGATGCTGTGAAGTCAAGCTCATGATGGTGTTGAAGCTGATTTCATCGAGTGTGTGTAATGCTGCTTTATATGTTTGAGTCTGGATCAACCCTTAAATGACCTGAGAAGAGATGATGCCGACCTCTTAGACAACATACAGAACTACCAAAGCTTGCCATAAGTTAAATATTAAGTTTCTACAATATATTGTAGAAACGTAATTTCCTGTAAAGCTGCTTTGCAATGATTGTATCGTAAAGAAACTTGAATTGAAAATTGAATAACAAACATATTTAAATTCAGCTTCCAAACACGTCAGCAATTTTCATATCTCATATTTGAATTTTTAATGCATATCTGTGAATAATGAATCTCATATTCAGCTCATATTTCACCCTTTAAATCAAAAGAAAAGCAAAGGATGTTTCACTTCATGAAAATAAGCTAATTTACATAAATACTTTGTACTGTGACATTATTTTCATAATTAAACGCATTTCTCACATTGTAATTAAAAAATAAATACATCGGAAATAAATTTAATTTAAAAATAAATGCAGTGCAATAAATGTTCCCAAGATGCATAAATACTTTTAAATTATTATTAAATTTTTTTATTTATTTGCTTGCATTTTTGACTGAATTTGACTCATTTCACACATAATTATAAAGAAATGGCAAGTAACGTTGCATACTCCAATTATTATAATTTCTAAATAAAACATTTCTCACATTGTAATTAAAAAATAAATACATTGGAAATAAATTTGATGCAGTGCAATAAATGTTCCCAAGATGCATAAATACTTTTAAATTATTATTATAATTTTTTATTTATTTGCTTGCATTTTTGACTGAATTTGACTCAGAAATTGCTGGTAAATTTCACACATAATTATAAAGAAATGGCAAGTAACGTTGCATACTCCAATTATTATAATGTTTTTGCTGTGCAGGTGTCATGAAATTTTTTTTACAGTGCAAAGCAATATTAATGGACCTAAAATAGGTTTATTATCCGAATGCATCACCTCATACGCAGTGAAACGTGAGCCGGACAGCTGATTTCTGTGTGGATTTGTCAGGAAATTACAGGCAAATTAAGCATTGCATGTGGAAACTGATCATGTTGTGTCACAACTGGAGTTTAAAACACTTAAAACTGAGATGTGAGACGAGACGGAGACCACAAACAGCAGCAGAGTTACTGATCGCCTCAATCAATCAATACAAAAATCAATCTGATCATCTGTTTGTTCAGTGAGTTTGACCTGCACACACTAAAGCTTTGCTGATTTTACACTAAACATCCAGCCATATCATGCATTTGTAAATAAAAATCGATTTAGAAACATTAACCCCTGGTTTCACAGACCAGGCTTAATCTAGTCCCAGACTAAAATGCATGTTTGAGCCGTCTCAACTAAAAATATCTTGCAAATATGTGCCATTGATCTGTCTCGAGATGCGCACCTTAATATTTTCTTCTAAGGCATTTTTATAAAAGCTGCTTAAATAACTTAATTTAACTAAGGGCTTAAGCTAAGCCCTGTATGTGAAACCGGGCCTATGTATATTAATGCTAAAATATAAATTATTAATTTAATTAAAAGAATAATGCAGCACAACAAATATTAACCAAGATGTATAAATACTTTATTAATAATAATAAATTAAATAATAAATAAAAATGCAAAAATAAATAAAAATAGAATAATAAATAAATTTTTTATTTTTTTTATTTATATTTTAATTTATTTTTTGCATTATTCACTGAAAGAAACTGATGGTGAAACAATTTTCATTCAGAAATACAAAGAATCTGTGAAGTTTTGAAGTAGAAAAACTGAAATGCCTTGTAAAACACACACGTTTTCATTTTAATATAACTTGGAAAAATTCTTTATGCATATATTGTATATTTTGCATGCACTATAACTGTATTTCTGTATCACACTAATTATGCACACAGCAATGTTTGTGTTAGAAAACACCAGTAACGGTTGATTCTGTCAGGGTTAATGTTTGAACATCTGCTGGTTTCTGAGGATTTTCTTCTCTAAACACTTCAGATGGATCCTGACGGTCTGTTTACTGGTTTTCACCACAGTTTTAGATCTGGTTCAGCCTTGTAAACACAGAAAACACTTCAGATTCGTTCCTCTTTTAGTGTTTCTTGAGTTGCTTTTCTCCACCTGAAACATTGCAGCATTGATCTCTGCCATATTTTGGCAGCAATAGAACTAAATCATAAAGTTTTCTCCCACACAACAGTGGATGTGATGAAGCTGAGTCAGAGACTCACTCAGGACACTATAAGTGTGTGTTAATACACACATCACACACACTACAGGCTCCGTCTGGGGTCAGACGGATTCAGATCAACGGGTTTTAAAAGAATAGTTCAGACAAAAATACAATTCTGCTGAACATGTGCTCACCCTCAGGTCATCTGAGATGTAGATGAGTTTGTTTCTTCATCAGGTTTGTAGAAATGTGTCTCTGCATCAGTGTCTCAGCAATGGATGCTCTGCAGTGAATGGGTGCCGTCAGAATGAGAGTCTGATAAAAACATCACAATAATCCACAGCACTCCAGTCCATCAGTTATAACAGCTTGAGAAGACAAAAGATGAAACAAATCCAGCATTAAAGCGATAGTTCACTTTGAAATTAAAATTTGGTATCTATCAGCTTACCCCAAGGGCATCCAAGATGTAGGTGTCTTTTTTTCTTCAGTAGATCCAATTTTGATGTTTTTAGATCAAACCGTTCTAGTCTGTCAGTCATATAATGGCAGGTATAGGTCACTGTCTCTATAAGAGGGAAAAAGAACATGCACAGAGAAATCCAAATTAAACAATTCCCCATCGTAACTACACATTGATGGCCTAAGACACGAAGCGAGCGGTTTGTGTGAGAAAACAACAGTATTTTATCTTTTTACTCTTTACATCTATCATATCCAAGTGATCTGGGTGCACACACACATCGGTGTATGACGTATCTATGCGCGCGCTATGGCTCACTGCATCTATCTAGGGTCTATCTTATCGAGTCTATCTATCTATCTATTTTATCTATCTATCTATCTATCATCTATCTAAATCTATCTATCTATCTAAATTCATCTATCTATCTATCTGTCTATCTATCTATCTATCTATCTATGTATCTATGTATCATCTATCATCTATCTATCTATCTGTCTATCTATCTATCTATCTATGTATCATCTATCATCTATCTATCTATCTGTCTATCTATCTATCTATCTATCTATGTATCATCTATCATCTATCTATCTATCTGTCTATCTATCTATCTATCTATCATCTATCTATCTATCTATCTATCATCTATCTATCTATCTATCTATCTATCTATCTATCATCTATCTATCTATCAATCATCTATCTATCTATCTATCTATCTATCTATCTATCATCTATCTATCTATCTATCTATCTATCTATCTATCATCTATCTATCTATCTATCTATCTATCTATCTATCTATCTATCTATCTGTCTGTCTGTCTGTCTATCTATCTATCTATCTATCTATCTATCTATCTATCTATCTATCTATCTATCTATCTATCTATCTATGTATCATCTATCTATCTATCTTTCATCTATCTATCTATCTATCTATCTATCTATCTATGTATCATCTATCTATCTATCTATCTATCTATCTATCATCTATCTATCTATCTATCATCTATCTATCTATCTATTTATCTATCTATCTATCATCTATCTATCTATCTATCTATCTATCATCTATCTATCTATCTATCATCTATCTATCTATCTGTCTATCTATCTATCTATGTATCTATGTATCATCTATCATCTATCTATCTATCTGTCTATCTATCTATCTATCTATCTATCTATGTATCATCTATCATCTATCTATCTATCTGTCTATCTATCTATCTATCTATCTATGTATCATCTATCATCTATCTGTCTATCTATCTATCTATCTATTTATCATCTATCTATCTATCATCTATCTATCTATCTATCTATCTATCTATC
>CM041802.1:43934550-43939550 GCA_023376895.1 Aspiorhynchus laticeps
GTTATTAACTAGCACTTGTAGTCAACCGATATTTAAATCAAAATATATTTAATAACAGAAAACAAGACAATGCTTTTTTATGCAGTATTTATTAGAAAAGCACTATCACTTAATTAACGATATAAAAAAAAAATAATAATAATAAGAAAAAAAACGCATGCACAGAACATGAAACAGATCTATAATAATGTCAAATAACGTTATTAAGTAGCACTTGTAGTCAACCGATATTTAAATTAAAATAATATTTAATGATAGAAAACAAGACGTATAAGATATTGAATGCTTTTTTACACAATATTAATTAAAAAGGCACTAACATTTAATTAATGATATTCAACGATAATGAAAACCAAACATGTCCATAAATAAATTAAAAAAATTAAAAAGCGCATGCGCAGAACATCTGATCTTTTATTATGGCACATTTACATTATTACTATTATAATGTCAAATAACGTTATTAAGTAGCACTTGTAGTCAACCGATATTTAAATTAAAATAATATTTAATGATAGAAAACAAGACGTATAATATATTGATTGTTTTTTATGCAGTGTTTATTAGAAAAGCACTAACACTTAATTAACGATATTCAACAATAATGAAAACCAAACATGTCCATAAATAAAAATAATAATTAAAAAAACGCATGCACAGAACATGAAACATATCTTTATTATGGCACATTTACATTATTACTATTATAATGTCAAATAACGTTATTAAGTAGCACTTGTAGTCAACCGATATTTAAATTAAAATAATATGTAAAATAAATAAAAAATAAATCAATAAAATCTTATCTTTATTATGGCATATTTACATCACATTTGCATTATTACTATTATTATGTCAAATAAAATATTATTAACTCGTACTAGTATTTGACCGATATTTACAGAACGATATGACCGATATTTACATGATAACTTTTTAATGATAGAAAATGAGACGTATAGGAAATTGAATTCTTATTGTACACAGTATTTATTAAAAAGGCACTAACATTTAATTAACGATATTCAACAGTAATGAAAACCAAACATGTCCTTAAATTGTAAATAAATAAAAAATAAATAAAAATGACCTTATCTGATCTTTATTATGGCATATTTGCACCACATTTACATTATTACTATTATTATGTCAAATAATGTTAATAACTCATAGTAGCAGTTGACCGATATTCACAGAACGATATGGCCGATATTTACATGATAACTTTTATTAAATTATTTTATTATTTATTTTTATTACTTTTATTAAAAAGGCACTAACATTTAATTAACGATATTCAACAATAATGGAAACCAATCATGTCCATAAATTGTAAATAAATAAAAAATAAATAAAAATGACCTCATCTGATCTTTATTATGGCATATTTGCATCACATTTACCTTATTACTATTATTATGTCAAATAAAGTTGTTAACTCATACTAGTATTTGACCGATATTTACAGAACGATATGACTGATATTTACAGAACGATATGACCGATATTTACAGAACGATATGACTGATATTTACAGAACGATATGACCGATATTTACAGAACGATATGACCGATATTTACAGAACGATATGACCGATATTTACATGATAACTTTTTAAAAGGTGGCGTATATGAAACTGAATACTTATTTTACACAGTATTTGTTAAATTGCATTACGTTTAGTGTTTTGATACCAAACATGTCCATACATTGTAGAAAAAAATATTTTTCAAAATTGTAAATAGAACAAAAATGATAGAAAACACAATTTAATTCTTTCAATATTTCACATCCAATTCAATGTGTTACTTGCAGTTTCAATGTAATTATTTGTGAAATTTACTAGCAATTTATTTAATTGATTAATAAAAAATAATAAAAATTTATACTGTAAAAATTATTTTTGTGTGTGTGTTGTAAATAAAACAGAATATTGATGTACATTTTACAAGAAAACACCATTGAAAGTTGTACAACTTTCACATTTAATTCAGTGTGTGCTTCTTTGTAATTCTTTGTAGAAATTTACTGGCAATTTCTGATTGATAATGTCATGTTTAATTAATAAAGTTAATTAAGAAAATATAAAATTACACTGTAAAAAAGATTTTTGATTTACATTGAAGTACATTTTACAAGAAAACACCATTTCAGTCTTTCTACTTTTTTAAATTTCACATTTACTTCAATTTCTTTGTGATAAATTAATAACAATTTCTGAGCGAAAATAGTGTCTTTTTCAATGTAGATTCTGGAAGTTAAGCAGATAATCTCAGAATGGTTGCATTTAACACACACTTTTATCCAAAGCAACTTACAATAGAGGAACAGAAGCAATTCATCAAAAAATATTCATAGTTCGATCGCACAAATAAAGGATCTTTAGTCTCATTTTAGGCTCATTTTGGAACTTTTCACTGAAAGCAGGAACCAAAAATGGCATTGCTGTGAAAAACCCCTTTTAGGAGTGTATAACAATGTCAGCTTTGTTAGAAAGCTGGATTACGAAATGTTTTATTTGGGTTGATGATTCAGCCAATCAGGTGCCGGCATCGGCTGAACGATGGCCAGATATCCCCGATTCACGACTGATTTATGAGCGTGTTATGAAGCGGAGCGCAGCTGTGAGGAAATAAGAGCGTAAAATATTTCCACCCACATGTGTTTTTGTCATATCAGGAACTCCTCTGATGCTCAAATCATGCACCATCAACATGTAATTACAACATAATCTGCTCTAAAACCAGATCTGCGTGAGCAACACTTCATACGGCTGCATGCATGATGGATTTAGTTGTAGTTATGCTTTGTTTTTCTATTAATATTAATTAATAATGCCACATGAGAGCAGTTTAAAGTGAAACAGTCTATAAAATATCATTAGTGGTGTTTGCTACAGCATGCATCTGTATTATTATTACTTTATTAAGTGATCAGACGCAGCATTAAACAGATGCACCACATCTACACTTCAAAATAAAGCTTCTTCATTGGCATTAATGGTTCATTGAAGAACCTTTAACATCCGTAGAATCTTATAAGGTTCTCTATAGTGGAAAAAAATGATTAAAATGTTCCTCACATTGAGAATAAAAGTGGTTGTTTTAAGAATTGCACTCTGAAAAAATAGTTTTTCCGAGAAAATCCATTGAAGAAGAACAATTTTTGGTTTCCTAAAGAACCGTTCAGTGATCAGTTCTTAAAAGAAACCCTTTATTTGAATAGTTTAAAAATCTAAAGAACCTTTTTTTAACTATAAAGTGATTCTGTGGATGTTAAAGTTTCCTAAAGGAACCATCAATGCCAATAAAGAAGCTTTATTAATAAAAGTGTAAGCACTGAAAGGTTCTTTGTGAACCAAAAAATTGTTATTCTATGGCATCACTGTAAAAAATCACTTTTGAAACCTTTATTTTTAAGAGTTTATTATTATGATCAATTATTTTGACAGTTATTGAACTGAATTTAATCAACGCTGAACTGAATTCACAATGAACTGCATTGAATAATGACACTGTTGTCAGTTCTGAGCTGAAATTCAATTCATTTAATATTTGATGAATTTACAACATAGCTGTGTTTCCATCTCCAATTTTTTTATGCGTATTTTGAGATATTGCATATTCAGTGCTGGATGGAAATTCCAAAATGCACAAAAATATGCATTAAAAATCTTATGCACTCAATTGAGAAGTCGTCATACATGTAAAATATGATGGAAGCACATTTACCAAATAAATTCTTTGATGTGCATCAAAAATCATGTGACTTTGCCTCAACAGATCATAATGAATTGCTAACCAGCGGCCGATCGCATTAAACGTGCATATGAAACATTGGTTTAATCGTTCTGGCATCCCAGAATATCCCACCCTCCAAATACAAGATAACATGTGCTTATTACATTTCATCTGCAATGCGAGCCACTTATTATGCATGAGAAAGGAGCCAAAACTTTAGTTGTTTTGTTCTCTCAAACTCATTGAATGCTTTATTTTAGGTGTTTTATGCGATATTCCGGTTTTACGCATTAAATTTGGGATGGAAACATTCTGTTTTATATCTGTGAAGCTGCTTTGAATTAATCTGTATTAGGGATGCAAGATATTATCGGCATGATATCGGAATCGGACGATAATGGCTTTAAATGTAAACATCGGCATCGATCCGATATGTACAATTATGCCGATATGTCTTGCCGATAAGACGATTAACTCACATGTGCTCAGGGTGTGCTAGCGATTAGATCAAGTCAACGTTGTGGTCCTTCTTGAAGCGAATTTGCGGAGCGAAGCGGATTAAATAAAGCAGTAACTGATCTCAGTAATGTGTAATATATATTTTTTTCTTTTTTCAAACAGATTATGAGCTCTGAAAGATTTTCAGAATGTTTACAACTTTTTTCTTTAGACCATCTACAAATGTAAAATCTTTAAATAAGATGTTAAAGGTTACCACTGCATCCGTCTGAAAAAAGTGATTGATTTATAGTTGATTTATAATTATTTTCAAAGCTTTCAATGTACTCTCATTATAAATGTTTATTATTGTATATAATTCTAACAAATAAGGTTTTGTTAAAAACTAACCAAAATTAAAAATTAGTTTAGAATCTGTGCACAGGAGAGACTTGGTGTTGTTTAAAAACAAAAGGAAATATATCGGTATCGGCAAAAATTAGTTTATATATCGGCATATCGGCAAAAATCCAGTATCGTGCATCCCTAATCTGTATTGTATAAAGCACCATATTAGTGACTTGACTTTTGGTCCAGAGAGTGAGAACACCCTAGCAACCACATAGTAACGCCCTGGAATGTCATTGTTCTGTGCATTGTGGCTCAACATGAACACATGCATTGGTGCATCTCAACAGAAACACACTGTTAGGTCAGAATGCCACTATATAGAGGAAGAAGAGGTGTTTGAATATTTCATTGTGTGTGTGTGTGTGAGTGAGAGTGTGTGTGAGTGTGTGTGTGTGTGAGTGAGAGTGTGT
>CM041802.1:43942050-43954550 GCA_023376895.1 Aspiorhynchus laticeps
AAATTCAATTTTGTTTTCTTGCACCATGATGAATAACAAAAATAAACATATAAAGGAAGAATAAATAAAAAATCGCTAAAATTATGATGTATAAATTTCAACAATGTAGAAATACGATGCAATTCATATAAAATGAACAGTAAAAATAAAGAAAATAATTGTATAATAGTTAATGGTATGTTCTACAAACAATATTCATAAACAGAATGAGTGTGAGTGTGTTTGCTGTAATGACATATTATTAGCCGAAAGCAACAGCAGAGAAATGTTTGTTATGCATCCCTCAGAAAAATAGATGCTCATGAGAAGCCTGATATCATCAGAAGCGTTCGTTTATCATTGATGGCGACAGAATTTGTGATACTAATTTAGTTTTTCAGAGTATAAATATGATTTACACAACAGAGCGATGCAGAAATATAGACTGGGATTTATGTCTCAAAAAAAATCATAACTAGAAGAACTAAGAGATATTTGTTAGACATTGTGTGATATGAAGTTTACTATAAATTCACTATATAAATCTAGAACAGTGGCATTTTAATATTATATATATATTAGTGCTGTCAAATGATTAATCGCATCCACAATACAAGTTTTTGTTTATATAATATATATGTGTGTTCTGTGTATATTTATTATGTATATATAAATACACACACATACAGTATATATTTTGAAATGTATATATTTATATTCATATAATTTATATCATATATAAATATATTCAATATATAAACGTTACATATTTTCTGAAATATATACATGCATTTGTGTGTATTTATATATATATACATAATAAATATACACAGAACACACATATATATTATGAAAACTTTGATGATTAATCGTTTCCCAGTACTAATTTTTATTAGTGGTGCTGATTTTGATTAGTGTTAATTTTCTTTTCTTTTCATTTAAATTTTAGTATTAATTATTTTATTTACTTTGATTAAATTTAAATCACAAATGTTGCTTTTGGCAACTAATTAAAACGTTTTTCATCAGATATTAATAATTTCAGCTTTATTTATTTTTTCAATTTTTTTGTTTTAGTTTTATTTCCAGTTAGTTATTATACATCTTACACTAAATTAAAATTAGAAATGTTGCTTTGGCAACTAAGTGAAATAATGATTCATCTTATATAAAATTTCAGATTTATATATATATATATATAAAAAAAAAGCCAAAAAATAAATAAACTATTGATTAAAATTTCAGCTTTATTTCAATTAACAAAAAATTAAAAAATATATATTTTTGCAGATTTTTTGGTTTTGGATGATAAACGCAAACCTGTGCAAACCATCTCATCAGATCAGAATCAGACTAAATATTGTTCATTTTTTATAATATTAGTTTGTCTGTTTTGAGTCTTTAGTTCGTTCACAATGTGAATCACACTGATTCAAATCGATTCATTCATTTGATCAATGAATCAATCGTGTGATATTTTGATTTGAGTCCAAATAAAAGAGAAAATAATCAAGTGGCACGAAGCACCTTTCATTTGTGAAGCAGTTAATTTACTGATTATTAAATATAACCAGTTATTGCATCATTTTAGAAGGTAAAAGTATCTTTGTTGTGATGTATAGTAACTCATTCTATGATATTATGTCTGATGTGCTGCAGTCTTTAGCGTCTGTGCTGCTGTGTTGGTGTGATGCAGGTATAATGGCTCTCTGCCCGGAGGAGACCGCGGTCGCAAGAGGAGCCGCTTCGCTCTCTACAGAAGGGCCAAAGCGAACGGCGTCAAGCCCAGCGCCGTGCACATCCTCAGCAACCCACAGGACAGCAAGGTGCATGCTTCCTTCACGCTTTAGTGCATTGCACGCGGTGCATTGTGGGGTAGTGACGCTGCGTCTGACCTTTCGTTGCAGGCGGTTAACAGCAGGGGGCAGCACAGCATCTCCTTCACGCTCTCCAGGAACCAGACCGTGGTGGTGGAGTACTGCCATGATAACGACACGGACATGTTCCAGGTCAAACACACCCATCGATTCAGTAAATGTTGACATACTGTTTCAATTGCACAAAACAAAAATCAGTTTTAAAGTGCCGCTTTTATGGGTTATGAAAGTTCATATTTTGGTTTTGAGAGTCCCTAGCAACAGGTAGACATGCATGCGAGGTCAAAAACACTTGTTTTCTTATAATATGCTTTTATTTTTACCTTATTTGCTCTCAAACGATTATTTTTTCCAAGCTCCTCCTTTGCGTGACGCTACTCTGCTCTGATTGGTCGATTTCATTTAAAGCAGTGTTTGTGAGTGCAGTGTTACTTTGTGTACAGCGTTACCGTGGAAACCGCTCCAAAAGCGCCACTTAGTGTCTAAGAATGAATTTGCATGTTCATTCAGACCAATGAGAAAACACTAACAAGTGGGCGGGGAATATGCTAATGATTCATGTTGACGTCAAACAGGGATTGGTTTTAAAAACGACTCGACTCAATGATTCAGAGTCGACTCTTTCTTTTGAGAGACGATAACTTTATACACGGAGCACTTTCAGATTTGATGTTTTCATTCACTTGAAAGATCATTTTCATAAATCCGTAATAGGGGCACTTTAAAAAAAAACATGAAAAGTCATTGCACACCGAGTCCGAAATTTTTTTGTATTCGTCATCCTAAAAATTCTATGTGTATTAATTAATATGTAGTGAAAAAATTCACAAAACAAGCAATGAGGATGATTTTGTTGTGCTCTCTCTTGGATGGACACGATATTTCCTCTTTCTTTTGCTGAAATTAAATAAAATACAAAATATTACATGGGAAAAATGTTAAAAATTAAAAATAAATGGTTGCCTTTACAACTAAATGAGGCACTAAAATTACTAGTAAAACTAAAACCAAAATAAAAACAAAGTTAACCATATCTCAAAATAACCAAAACTAATAAAAATTACTAAACAATTTTTTTTTACTAAAATTAAAATAAACGCTAATACAAAATATTAACAAAAACTATAATAGTATATAAATCATATGTGTATATAAATAATAATGTATAATAATACTAAAAAATATTTTTCTAAACATTTAATTGTGAATATTTTAAACAGTATTTTAATTATTTTTAATGTTTATTAATTTTAAATGAATTTTTATGTTTGTAAAATTAGTTTTATTATTATTATATTTGTGCGTGTGTGTGCTTTCTAGAAGCTCAGATGGTAGCGCATGACACAACATCATGGTTTATTCCCAGGAAAATTCACATGCATGAACAAATAAAAATGTATGCAGAGTACATTTATTTGAGTCAATGCATGCGTGTAAATGTAAATACCATTAGATAAACTTCTTCTAACTTGAGCTTGATTTCTTTCATAAATTGCAGTGACTACGAGACAGCAATGTTTCAGGAGTTTAGGACACATGCTTATTTGATAAGTGTTTTATTTCATATTTGGGTTTATGTTTATGCTTTATTTTTTAAGATTAGCTGTTTTTTCCAAGGCATTGTTAGATGCCAGTGCAAGATTTGATTTCAAAAGCAGTATCATAGCTATTAAACTATTTCTTGTTATGATTTTAAATCTGTATTTAACCTCAGAACGATCTCAAAGTAAAAAGAGGAGCTAAAGTCTGATTTTATGGTGGCTGTGCTTTAAAATTACATTATAATCTTAATTAAAGCGATGAAGGATTTTGACAGTAATCAGTGTAGAGCACTACTTAATCGCATCCACAATAAAAGTTTTTGTTTATATAATATATATGTGTGTTCTGTGTATATTTATTATGTATATATAAATACACACACATACAGTATATATTTTGAAAATATTTACATGTATATATTTATATTCATATAATTTATATCATATATAAATATATTCAATATATAAACGTTACATATTTTCTGAAATATATGCATGCATTTGTGTGTATTTATATATACATAATAAATATACACAGAACAGACATATATATTATGAAAACTTTGATGATTAATCGTTTCTGTTATGGAGCTGACGAGACGTGAGACAGGCGGATCCATTTGCAAGGCTTTATTATTATACATGGTCAATACAGGCAGGGTCGGGCAGTAGCAAACAGGTATGGCAGGGGCAAGACACAAGAATAATCCAAGGGCAAGCGAGGGTCGGCGATCGGCGTACAATATCCAGAGGGCTAGGCAAAGAGAATAAACTAAGAACACGGGCAGGAATCAGAACACAGGAATACAAACTAGGTAAACTGGGAAACGCGTTGACTGTAGCTAGGCTAAACAATACTCGGCAGTGAGTGGCAGAAAGTCCAGAGTTTATATAGTGTGTGTGTGTGTGTGATTGGGTGATGGTGATTGTGAGATTGTTTTCAGGTGTGTGCGTGATCAGTGCAGACAGCTGTGTAGTGCAGTGGATGATGGGAAATGTAGTCCTTGAGTGATCTGTGACTGACTGTGTGATGGGTGAGTGACCTCTAGAGGTGAATGAAGAGAAGTTCATGGCTAGGATTTGTGACATAGCCCCCCCCAAGGAGCGGCTTCCAGACGCTCCTAAACAGTCTTAGGTGGGCGGTGGAGTGGAGGCGGAACAGGGGGAGGGACGGAGGGCCAGGTCCATGTGGAAGCCAGGGCGGAGAGGATGGAACTGGAACCCACCAGGGTGGAGCAGGCAGATCTGGAGCCCACCAGGGCGGAGCAGATGGACCCGGAGCCCACCAGGTTGGAGCAGACAGAACTGGAGCTCCCCAGGGCGGAGCAGACGGACCTGGAGCCCACCAGGGCAGAGTGGACGGGACTGGAGCCCCCCAGGGCGGAGCAGGCAGGACTGGAACCCCCCAGGGCGGAGCGGACGGACCTGGAGCCCACCAGGGCGGAGCGGACGGGACTGGAGCCCCCCAGGGCGGAGCAGGCAGGACTGGAACCCCCCAGGGCGGAGCGGACGGACCTGGAGCCCACCAGGGCAGAGTGGACGGGACTGGAGCCCCCCAGGGCGGAGCAGGCAGGACTGGAACCCCCCAGGGCGGAGCGGACGGACCTGGAGCCCACCAGGGCGGAGCGGACGGGACTGGAGCCCCCCAGGGCGGAGCAGACGGGACCAGAGCTCCCCGCAGGGAAGCAGACTGGGCAGGTAACCCTGACAGGACCTGGAAGCAGAGGAGAGTAAGGACAAACAACACAGGGAGAGCAGAGACAGACAACACTGGGAGAACAGAGACAGACAACACAGGGAGAGCCTTCACGATCTCAGGGGCCGTGCCAGGGCAGGACAGGAAATCCCAGACGGCCCCCGTAGCCATGACCGGGCCGGACAGGGAATCACCGACGGCCTCCTTAGCCGTGTCAGGACAGGGCGAGAGTTCATAGACGGCCTCCGTAGCCATGACAGGGCCGGACAGGGAATCACAGACGGCCTCCTTAGCCGTGTCAGGACAGGGCGAGAGTTCATAGACCGCCTTCCTAGCTGTGACAGGACAGGGTGAGAGTTCATAGACGGCCTCCATAGCCGTGACAGGACAGGATGAGAGCTCACAGACGGCCTTCATAGCCGTGACAGGACAGGGCGAGAGTTCACAGACGGCCTCCATGGCCGGGACAGGACAGGGTGAGAGTTCATAGACGGCCTCCATAGCCGTGACAGGACAGGATGAGAGCTCACAGACGGCCTTCTTAGCCGTGACAGGACAGGGTGAGAGCTCACAGACGGCCTCCATAGCCGTGACAGGACAGGGCGAGAGTTTACAGGAGGATACCACCGACACCTCTGGAAGTTCTGCAGCTAACGCCGCCACCTCTGGAGGTTCTACGGTGGTAACCTGACCGGGTGAGAGTATATTGCTGGGCGCCACCACCTTGCCAGGGGCTGAGGCTCGCACCACCGCTTGGGGAGGTTCTGCAGCAGATGCCTTCCCCTGGGGCAGTACAGTGGTGGTGTATGTGGCCCAAATGCAACATAGTGCGATCCCTATCATGGGAAGCGCCTCAGACAGGGAAATCAGTTCAGAAACAGGAGGACCGAAGTGAGTGGATTTGGGGATACCAGCAGTGCGTACAGACACCAGCTGTGCATCCCTCACGCTGGATATCAACCGGAGAACTTGAAGGACTGACCTTGAGTCTCTGGGTGGGATAGGTGCTGGCTGAGGAGCTGAGACGTGAAGAGGTTCTGGCTGAGGAGTTGAGACGTGAAGAGGTTCTGGCTGAGGAGCTGAGACGTGAAGAGACTCTGACTGAGGAGCTGAGACGTGAAGAGGCTCTGGCTGAGGAGCTGAGACGTGAAGAGGCTCTGGCTGAGGAGCTGAGACGTGAAGAGGCTCTGGCTGAGGAGCTGAGACGTGAAGAGGCTCTGGCTGAGGAGCTGAGACGTGAAGAGACTCTGGCTGAAGAGCTGTGACGTGGTCTGACTCTGGCTGGTTAGCTGTGACGTGGCGTGACTCTGGCTGGTCAGCTGTGACGTGGCGTGACTCTGGCTGGTCGGCTGTGACGTGGCGAGACTCTGGCTGGTCGGCTGTGACGTGGCGAGACTCTGGCTGGTCGGCTGTGACGTGGCGTGACTCTGGCTGGTCGGCTGTGACGTGGCGAGACTCTGGCTGGTCGGCTGTGACGTGGCGAGACTCTGGCTGGTCGGCTGTGACGTGGCGAGACTCTGGCTGGTCAGCTGTGACGTGGCGTGACTCTGTGGACGATGCAACTGTGGCTGTGGCTGTGACTCACGGAGATCACAGGTGGCTTGGCTTGACACGTGATGATCAACTGTGGCTTGGCTTGACTGCGACGGAGATCACTGGTGGCTTGGCTTGACTTGTGATGATCAACTGTGCTTTGGTTGGACTCGTGACGATCAACTGTGGCTTGGCTTGACTTGTGATGATCAACTGTGCTTTGGCTTGACTTGTGACGATCAACTGTGGCTTGGCTTGACTCACGGAGATCACTGGTGGCTTGGCTTGACTTGTGACGATCAACTGTGCTTTGGTTGGACTTGTGACAATCAACTGTGGCTTGGCTTGACTTGTGAGATCAACTGTGCTTTGGCTTGACTTGTGACGATCAACTGTGGCTTGGCTTGACTACGGAAATCACTGGTGGCTTGGCTTGACTTGTGACGATCAACTGTGCTTTGGTTGGACTTGTGACGATCAACTGTGGCTTTGCTTGACTTGTGAGATCAACTGAGGCTTTGCTTGACTTGTGACGATCAACCGTGGCTTGGCTTGACTTGTGACGATCAACCGTGGCTTGGCTTGACTCGGAGATCACTGGTGGCTTGGCTTGACTTGTGACGATCAACGTAGCTTGACTTGACCTTTTAACATAGGCTGGTTGACTTGGACTTGGTTCTTAACATCACGGTGACCTGACTTGACTCCTTAACATCAGCGGTGACTTGACTTGGTTTTTAACATCAGCGGTGACTTGACTTGACTCTTTAACATCAGCGGTGACTTGACTTGCTCTTTAACATCAGCGGTGACTTGACTTGACTCTTTAACATCAGCGGTGACTTGACTTGACTCTTTAACATCAGCGGCGACTTGACTTGACTCTTTAACATCAGTGGTGACTTGACTTGACTCTTTAACATCAGCGGTGACTTGACTTGACTCTTTAACATCAGCGGTGACTTGACTTGACTCTTTAACATCAGCGGCGACTTGACTTGACTCTTTAACATAGGCTGTGGCTTGACTGGGCTTTTTAACATAGGCCGTGACTTGACTTGGTTCTTTAACATCAGCGGCGACTTGACTTGGCTTTTTAACATAGGCTGTGACTTGACTTGGTTCTTTAACATCAGCGGCGACTTGACTTGGCTTTTTAACATAGGCTGTGGCTTGACTTGGCTCTTTAACATCAGCGGCGACTTGACTTGGCTTGTGACTAGCAGCAATGACGCTACGGGGTGTTGTTGTGGCCGCCATTTTGTGAGCGTGCTCTAGCGCAGCTGTGATCACACAATTGGGTGCGGTGTCTCGTTCCTCCGCGACCCCCACAGTGAACGAAGAGCCAACACATAGCAAAGCATAGTCCAGGAACTGACTGAGAGATGAACGGGGACCCTCACGGGTTAGCTGTGATTTCAGCGGCTGATTAATGCCCTCACAAAAGAAGTCTATGAGTACACAGTCCGGCAGATCAGAAAAATGGGCGAGGTAAGTATTCTTGTATATACTAAGTATTCTTGTATATACTCCTCAAGTGGTCGCAAGCCCTGCCTGAGGTGTAACAAAATTCTTGCAATGTCCATACCTGGCCAATATCCACTAGAAAAGCCGCTGGATCCTTTTGTGGCCGAGTATTCTGTTATGGAGCTGACGAGACGTGAGACAGGCGGATCCATTTGCAAGGCTTTATTATTATACATGGTCAATACAGGCAGGGTCGGGCAGTAGCAAACAGGTATGGCAGGGGCAAGACACAAGAATAATCCAAGGGCAAGCGAGGGTCGGCGATCGGCGTACAATATCCAGAGGGCTAGGCAAAGAGAATAAACTAAGAACACGGGCAGGAATCAGAACACAAACTAGGTAAACTGGGAAACGCGTTGACTGTAGCTAGGCTAAACAATACTCGGCAGTGAGTGGCAGAAAGTCCAGAGTTTATATAGTGTGTGTGTGTGTGTGATTGGGTGATGGTGATTGTGAGATTGTTTTCAGGTGTGTGCGTGATCAGTGCAGACAGCTGTGTAGTGCAGTGGATGATGGGAAATGTAGTCCTTGAGTGATCTGTGACTGACTGTGTGATGGGTGAGTGACCTCTAGAGGTGAATGAAGAGAAGTTCATGGCTAGGATTTGTGACAGTTTCCCAGTACTAATTTTTATTAGTGGTGCTGATTTTGATTAGTGTTAATTTTCTTTTCTTTTCATTTAAATTTTAGTATTAATTATTTTATTTACTTTGATTAAATTTAAATCACAAATGTTGCTTTTGGCAACTAATTAAAAAGTTTTTCATCAGATATTAATAATTTCAGCTTTATTTATTTTTTGTATTTTTTGTTTTAGTTTTATTTCCAGTTAGTTATTATACATCTTACACTAAATTAAAATTAGAAATGTTGCTTTGGCAACTAAGTGAAATAATGATTCATCTTATATAAAATTTCAGATTTATATATATATATATATATATATATATAAAAAAGCCAAAAAATAAATAAACAATTGATTAAAATTTCAGCTTTATTTCAATTAACAAAAAATTAAAAAATATATATTTTTGCAGATTTTTTGGTTTTGGATGATAAACGCAAACCTGTGCAAACCATCTCATCAGATCAGAATCAGACTAAATATTGTTCATTTTTTATAATATTAGTTTGTCTGTTTTGAGTCTTTAGTTCGTTCACAATGTGAATCACACTGATTCAAATCGATTCATTCATTTGATCAATGAATCAATCGTATGATATTTTGATTTGAGTCCAAATAAAAGAGAAAATAATCAAGTGGCATGAAGCACCTTTCATTTGTGAAGCAGTTAATTTACTGATTATTAAATATAACCAGTTATTGCATCATTTTAGAAGGTAAAAGTATCTTTGTTGTGATGTATAGTAACTCATTCTATGATATTATGTCTGATGTGCTGCAGTCTTTAGCGTCTGTGCTGCTGTGTTGGTGTGATGCAGGTATAATGGCTCTCTGCCCGGAGGAGACCGCGGTCGCAAGAGGAGCCGCTTCGCTCTCTACAGAAGGGCCAAAGCGAACGGCGTCAAGCCCAGCGCCGTGCACATCCTCAGCAACCCACAGGACAGCAAGGTGCATGCTTCCTTCACGCTTTAGTGCATTGCACGCGGTGCATTGTGGGATAGTGACGCTGCGTCTGACCTTTCGTTGCAGGCGGTTAACAGCAGGGGGCAGCACAGCATCTCCTTCACGCTCTCCAGGAACCAGACCGTGGTGGTGGAGTACTGCCATGATAACGACACGGACATGTTCCAGGTCAAACACACCCATCGATTCAGTAAATGTTGACATACTGTTTCAATTGCACAAAACAAAAATCAGTTTTAAAGTGCCGCTTTTATGGGTTATGAAAGTTCAT
This sequence comes from Aspiorhynchus laticeps, assembly GCA_023376895.1. NCBI lineage: Eukaryota > Metazoa > Chordata > Actinopteri > Cypriniformes > Cyprinidae > Aspiorhynchus > Aspiorhynchus laticeps. The sequence goes on from CM041802.1 coordinate 43,952,063, forward strand.
ATTTTGGTTTTGAGAGTCCCTAGCAACAGGTAGACATGCACGCAAGGTCAAAAACACTTGTTTTCTTATAATATGCATTTATTTTTACCTTATTTGCTCTCAAACGATTAATTTTTCCAAACTCCTCCTACTTTGCTCTGATTGGTCGATTTCATTTAAAGCCGAGTGCAGTGTTACGTTGTGTACAGCGTTACCGTGGAAACCGCTCCAAAAGCGCCACTTAGTGGCAAAGAATGAATTTGCATTTTCATTCAGACCAATGAGAAAACACTAACAAGTGGGCGGGGAATATGCTAATGATTCATGTTGACGTCAAACAGGGATTGGTTTTAAAAACGACTCGATTCAATGATTCAGAGTCGACTCTTTCTTTTGAGAGACGATAACTTTATACACGGAGCACTTTCAGATTTGATGTTTTCATTCACTTGAAAGATCATTTTCATAAATCCGTAATAGGGGCACTTTAAAAAAAAACATGAAAAGTCATTGCACACCGAGTCCGAAATTTTTTTGTATTCGTCATCCTAAAAATTCTATGTGTATTAATTAATATGTAGTGAAAAAATTCACAAAACAAGCAATGAGGATGATTTTGTTGTGCTCTCTCTTGGATGGACACGATATTTCCTCTTTCTTTTGCTGAAATTAAATAAAATACAAAATATTACATGGGAAAAATGTTAAAAATTAAAAATAAACGGTTGCCTTTACAACTAAACGAGGCTCTAAAATTACTAGTAAAACTAAAACCAAAATAAAAACAAAGTTAACCATATCTCAAAATAACCAAAACTAATAAAAATTACTAAACAATTTTTTTTACTAAAATTAAAATAAACGCTAATTCAAAATATTAACAAAAACTATAATAGTATATAAATCATATGTGTATATAAATAATAATGTATAATAATACTAAAAAATATTTTTCTAAACATTTAATTGTGAATATTTTAAACAGTATTTTAATTATTTTTAATGTTTATTAATTTTAAATGAATTTTTATGTTTGTAAAATTAGTTTTATTATTATTATATTTGTGCGTGTGTGTGCTTTCTAGAAGCTCAGATGGTAGCGCATGACACAACATCATGGTTTATTCCCAGGAAAATTCACATGCATGAACAAATAAAAATGTATGCAGAGTACATTTATTTGAGTCAATGCATGCGTGTAAATGTAAATACCATTAGATAAACTTCTTTCTAACTTGAGCTTGATTTCTTTCATAAATTGCAGTGACTACGAGACAGCAATGTTTCAGGAGTTTAGGACACATGCTTATTTGATAAGTGTTTTATTTCATATTTGGGTTTATGTTTATGCTTTATTTTTTAAGATTAGCTGTTTTTTCCAAGGCATTGTTAGATGCCAGTGCACGATTTGATTTCAAAAGCAGTATCATAGCTATTAAACTATTTCTTGTTATGATTTTAAATCTGTATTTAACCTCAGAACGATCTCAAAGTAAAAAGAGGAGCTAAAGTCTGATTTTATGGTGGCTGTGCTTTAAAATTAAATTATAATCTTAATTAAAGCGATGAAGGATTTTGACAGTAATCAGTGTAGAGCACTACTTTAAAGTTAACTCTGCATGCTTTAAATGTTTGAAAATGATTAATAGTTGAAAACAATTTAAATTTAGAGAAGTATGGGCTGCTCACGGGTCAAACTGAGTAGTCCATGATATAAAGGTGAGATGTGATTGATGTTCTGCAGATCGGCCGCTCCACAGAGAGCCCCATAGACTTCGTGGTGACAGACACACCCGGAGGATCCAAGGAGAGCGAAGACTCGTCCTCGGCGCCCAGCACCATCTCCCGCTTCGCCTGCAGGATCGTCTGCGACCGAAACCCACCCTACACCGCCCGCATCTACGCCGCCGGCTTCGACTCCTCCAAGAACATCTTCCTCGGGGTCAGTATTACAGCAGGGGTGTGCAGGGGGGCCGCCGATTATTAATACAAATAATAATATCGTTAAAATATGTAAACGTGACCCTGGAGCACAAAAGCAGTCATAAGCAGCACAGGTATATTTGTAGCAATAACCAACAATACATTCAATGCAAAAAATGCTTGATTTTTTGTCTTGTTTCTAAGATATCTAAAAATTCTTAAATCAAGAAGGATTTTCTACACAAGTAAAAATAATAAAGTCAAAATTAAGTTTAAAATTAAGCAAAATAATCTTGTTTTCTGTTTGAAATGAGATTATTTCAGTGAAGTGAGATTATAACTCATGTATTTGGACTTGTTGTTTTTCAGCTAACAAGACAATATTTTTTACTTGTGTAGAAAATCCTTCTTGATTTAGAATTTTTGGATATCTTGGAAACAAGACAAAAAATCTAAGTTAAGAAAAGCATTTTTTTTGCAGTGTTGTATGGGTCAAAATTATTGATTTTTCTTTTATGCCAAAAATCATTAGGATATTAAGATCATGTTCCATGAAGATATTTAGTAAATTTCATACCGTAAATAT
>CM041802.1:43959550-43972513 GCA_023376895.1 Aspiorhynchus laticeps
AAATACATGTAAATATTTTCAAAATATACACATGCATGTGTGTGTATTTATATATACATAATAAATTTACACAGAACACATATATTATGTAAACAAATACAGTATGGCCAGGTTTCACAGACGGGGCTTAGACTAAGCCAGGATTAGATCATAGTTCAATTAAGACATTTAAGCAATTTTTATAAACATGCTTAGAAAAAAACATCACTGGTGTGCATCTTGAGACAAAACAAAGGCACTGATATATTTTAAGATCAGTCAATGCGAGTTTCTTTCAGTTGAAACAGCTCAGATTTACATGTTAGTCTAGGACTAGGCTTAAGCCTTGTCTGTGAAACCCGGGGTATATGTATTTAAAATATAGTGTATTTAATACACCAACTTTTAGAATTAAAATGATGAAAAATTGGTTTGTATTAATGATTCAATGACTCACTCATACCTCACTTGTTTCATTAATGGATGAATCAGTGTTTTTGAACGAATCTCGAATGAATGATTCAACGACAAATACATTTTTTAACAGTCTCTTGTCGCCACCTAGTGGAGAAATGATGCAATCGACACAAACGTTATTTGAAGCGCCAGCTGCTTTCAAAAGATGAGTGGCTCTATTTTGATCGCTACCATAGACATCAATGTTTGTAGCCGAACTATAAACTTTTATCCCAGTATTTCTATGAATGACTGTAAGACAGAAATAATACTGTGTAGTTGAAAAGACTGTTTGTGAAGCTTTTTCTTACCTAAACATGTTAACTGTCTGCTCTCTGGATCAGCAGCAGCGCGAATGCAGATCTGAATGTTCCGGTATGATTTATTCAAAGGTTTAATAGACACGGGCGAATCGTTGTCATTCAGAAATTAGATCGTGTGGGTATTTGAATCGAGATCGCGATCTTTTAACGATTAATCGTGCAGCTCTAATTTACTCCCATCATGCACTGCAAAAAATTATTCTCTTAGAAAAATAATCTCGTTTAGCTTTGAATTAAGATTATTTTTCTTACTCCATTGGCAGATATTTTCGTTTGTTTTAAGCAAAAACTAACAACATTTTGATATTTTTTTTTTACAGAAAACAAGACTTAATATCTTAAGTCACTTTACTTGTACAGTAAATTCATCTTGATTCAAGACTTTAGATATTTATACTAGAAAACCAGACAAAAATACTAAGAGAATAATTTTTTGCAGTGCATGATGGGAGTAAATTAGAGCTGCATGATTAATCGTTAAAAGATCGCGATCTCGATTCAAACAACCACGCGATCTAATTTCTAAAAGACAGCGATTTGCCTGTGTACAGTATATAAAACTTTATATTACAGTATATTAAAAAGTCATGAAACAGCTTCACAAACAGTCTTTTTAACTACACGGTATTATTTCTGTCTTACAGTCATTCATATCATCACAGAAATACTGGGATGAACGTTTATAGTTCAGATATAAACATTGATGTCTATGGTAGCGATCAAAATAGAGCAAATCACATTTTGAAAGTAACTTGCGCTTCAAATAAAGATTGCGTCTATTGCATTGTTTCTCCACTAGGTGGCGACATGTGACTGTTAAACAATGTCATTGAAGTATTAATGAGTGAGTCATTGAATAATTCACTCAAACCAGTTTTTCATAATTTTAATATAAAAAATTGGTGTATTAAATATATTATATTTCAAATGCATGTATATTAAAATTAGTGCTGTCAAATGCTTAATTGCATCCAAAATAAAATAAAAAAAATACATAAAATATGTATGTGTGCTGTGTATATATAAATACAAACACATGCATGTATATATTTAAGAAAAATGTTATGATTATATATTTAAATACAATATAATTATATAAATACATAAATGTATATACATGTAAATATATACTGTATGTGTGATGTGTATTTATATATACATAATAAATAAACACAGTATACACACACACATATTATATAAACAAAAACTTATTTTGGATGCAATTAATCATTTGACAGCATTAATTAAAATGTTTTATAATTCATTCAAATGAATTAAACACTTATAAATAGACTGCTGCAATTAATATTTTGTCACACTAGTTCAGAATGGGGATTATCGTGCAGCTCTAGACTGAATATGTTTCTAAGCACACGTGTTATAATGCAGTTAACTGATGTGTTGACCTGATAACAAGCACATCCACTCATTACTCTCAATCACTACTGTACTTCATTACTTTGTGAAGCGCACAGACGCGCTGATCTCTGGCCTGCGCTTCTCTTAATGTGATGAAAGCTTTCTGAACGATGAGAGATCTGTGAAAGCAGCGGATTGATTTATTCTGATGATTACTTCCTCTTTATATCCAGCGTTTGAGTTAAACATCTGCTGTGAACTGAGAGAGGCAGATTTGGGAGAAATAAGTTGATTTAAAAGAACATTCTGGAACATTGTCAGGCTGCATGATGTGGAAATGTAACTGCGATTTGTCTGATAAAAATTAATTAATAATAAAAATGTAAAAAAGTGTTAATTAATAAAAAAAGTAATTGTGATTTCCATTAAAAAAAAAAAAAATTTTTTTGTGATTTATATATCAATATTATAATTATATTATTATTAATAGTAATATGAAAATATTACATTTTTATTACTATTTAATATTATTGTACTATTTTGTAATATTATTAATAGTATTTAAGAAAATAATACATTTGTTTTATAGCTCTGTAACTGTAATGAAGAAATTAAGCCATAAACATTAATATTGTAATTTTACAGTTGTGCTTTAAAATACAATTATTTTTCTTTTTTAGATTCTTTTTTCCCTTTTTTAATTTCACAGTGAAATTACAATAGTAATATTTATATATATTATAATTCGATAATTTTTGTTTTTATTTGCTTATTATTGTTATCATTATTATTATTACAACATTAAAATAATAACTTTATTTTACAGTTCAACTGTAAATTGTAGAAATGAAGACAGCCATAAGCATTAGTATTGTAATTTAACAGTTGTACTTTCAAATAAAATTATTTAATTAAAATTAAATCAGTTAACTATTATTTTTTTTATTTTACAGTGAAATATTACAATAGTAATATGTAATGTTTTTATTTAGTCATTTGTTTTTTTAGTTATTATTAATATTAGTATTATTGCAACATGAAAATATTAAACAGAATAATAAATATTGCTATTGTAATATTTCATAGTATTCATTATTTATTATCATTTTATAGCAATATTGATGTAAATAATCAGAAAAATTTGGCCAAATTTAATAATTTAGCTATTTATTTATTTTTATTTATTTATTATTGTATTTATATGTTCTATTGTATTTTAGTTTTTGGTATATATTATTTTATTATTTTTTTATTGTATTATGTATTATTATTTTTATTGGATTTTTGTATTTAATAATGTTATATTTATTTATTTATTATTTTATTGCATTTTTGTATTTAATACTTTTCTCTTTATTTATTTAATTATTATTGTATTATTTATTAATTTTTATTGCATTTTTGTATTTAATAATTTTCTATTTATTTATTTATTATGTTATTGTATTTTTGTATTTAATAATCATGTCTTTATTTATTTATTTAATTATTATTGTATTATTTGTTTATTGCATTTTTGTATTTAATAATTTTCTATTTATTTATAATTTTATTGTATTTTTGTATTTAATAATTTTCTCTTTATTTATTTATTTATTTAATTATTATTGTATTATAATTTTTTTGTTTATTGCAATTTTGTTTTTTGTATTTAATAATTTAGTTATTTACTTATTTCAATTTATTTATTATTGTATTATTTATTATTTGTATTGTATTTTTTGTTTTTAATAATTTTATTTATTTATTATTAATAATCAGAAGATTTGAGCCAGGCCTGCACTCAGTGAGAGATGTGTTGTGTTGCTGCTGTTGTTGCAGGCGCAGGGTGAGAGCAGCGCTCTGCAGGACGGTGCTCTGGTGGATCTGTGCGGAGCGACGCTGCTCTGGAGAACAGCGGACGGTCTGCTGAAGGCCCCGACCCTGCGGCACCTGGATGCCCTGCGTCTGGAGCTGAACGCGGCGCGGCCGCAGTGTCCGGTGGGCCTGAGCACGCTGGCCTTCCCCAGCCTCCCGCGGAGCCACAGCCTGGAGGAGCGCCAGCCCTGGGCCTACCTGAGCTGCGGACACGTGCACGGCCGGCACGACTGGGGCCAGCGGCCCGAGGGCCACCGCGAGCGCAGCGAGGGCCCCGGCGGCCGCCGCGAGTGCCCGCTCTGCCGGAGCCTGGGGCCCTATGTGCCGCTGTGGCTGGGGGCCGAGCCGGGCTTCTACACGGACGCCGGGGCCCCGACTCACGCCTTTGTGCCCTGCGGTCACGTGTGCTCCGAGAACACGGCTCGATACTGGGCCGAGACGCCTCTGCCTCACGGGACACACGCCTTCAGACCCACCTGCCCTTTCTGCTCGGCCCCGCTGGGTGCCGGCCCCGGGGTCACACGCCTCATCTTCCAGGGCCCCATCGATTGATGAGGGGGCCAAACGAGGGCCGAAAGGAGTCTGTGTTAGAAATATGCTGCCTTCAAGTCACATCAGTGTCGTTTATATCTTATTAGATATCTTATATGATATGAGACCCTGGAGCACAAAACCAGCCATAAGGGTCAATTTTTAAAAAAACATCAGCTGAAAGCTGAATAAATAATCTTTCCATTGATGTATGGTTTGTTATGATAGGACAATATTTGGCTGAGATACAACTATTTTAAATCTGGAATCTGAGGGTGCAAAAAAATCTAAATATTGAGAAAATCACCTTTAAAGTTGTTCAAATGAAGTTCTTAGCAATGCATATTACTAATCAAAAATTAAGTTTTGATATATTTACGGTAGGAAATTTACTAAATATCTTCATGGAACATGATCTTAATATCCTAATGATTTTTGTCATAAAAGAAAAAAGTATAATTTTGACTCATACAATGTATTGTTGGCTATTGCTACAAATATACCTGTGTTACTTATGACTGCTTTTGTGCTGCAGGGACACATATAATAATTTAGGGTCTTCGTGAAAACTCTATAACACACTTTAGTTAAAATTTCTCAAATAGCTGTTTCCATCCACTTATTTTTATGCGCATTTTGGAATATCGCATAAAACAATGCTGGAAGGAAACGTCAAGATGTGCATAAATTCTTAAAAATATGCATTAAAAAAACTTATGCACACAACTGAGTAGGTTAAACGTTTTATCCGATAAGAAAACATGCGCATAAACTACGATGGAAACACATTTACTGAATAAATTCCACCATGCGCATCAATATAGGTAATAATATAATTAATATAGGTAGAAATATGCTGCCTTCAAGTCACATCATTTATATCTTTAAGTGCCAACTCGATGAGTTAAAGCGTGTCGATGAATAACTAACATAACTAATGTGATAGTTTAGCCAAAAATCATAATTCTGTCATCATTTACTCGTGTCATTCAAACCTGCATGAGTTTCTTTCTTCAGTGAAACATTAAAGAAATATTTCAATGTTTGGAACCAAAAAAGTTTGGTAGTTTTACAGTTGTAATGTAAAATAAATATTTTTAGTATATTAACTTTTTTTTATTTTACAGTAGAATATTACTACAGTTCTATTGTATTTTTGTTTTTAGTTTTTAATAGTTGCTATTTAGTTATTTTTATTTTTTTATTTAAAATATTTTTTATGTTTAAATGTTTGGAACCAAACTGTTGCTGGTAGCCATAAATTAAGACAACCATAAATAATATTATGGTAATTTTACAGTTGAAATGTAAAATAATTATTTTTAGTATATTAAAATATATATATATATTACAGTAGAATATTACAACAGTTCTATTGTATTTTTGGTTTTAGTATTTAATAATTTCTTTTTAGTTATTAATTTTTTTTTATTAACCATAAATAATAGTATCGCAGTTTTATAGTTAAAATGTCAAATAATTATTTTTAGTATATTAACATTTTTTTTATTTTACAGTAGAATATTAATTTATTGTATATTTTTTTTTAGTATTTAATAATTTCTTTTTAGTTTTTTTATTTTTATTTTATCAACCATAAATAATAGTATCGCAGTTTTATAGTTAAAATGTCAAATAATTATTTTTAGTATATTATTATTGTAAATTTGTATAATATTGTACAATTTTATTTGTAATATTGTAGAATATTACAATAGTTCTAATGTATTTTTTATTTTTTATTTTTATTAAAAATACACTTATTTTCATTTAAAAAGTATTATTTTTATTATTATTTTTAAGAAATATTTCAACGTTTGGAAGCAAATTGTTGCTGGTAGCCATTGACTTCTATAGTACGGGAAAAAATACTATGGAATTAAATGACTACCGTCAAGTATTTGGTTCCCAGCATTCTGCGAAATATCATCTTTTGTGTTCAATGCAAGAAAGGAACTCTTATATGGATTAGGATCTTATATTATAGGAATTTCTTGAACAACATGAGGAAAGTAAATGATGACAGAATGGTCATTTTTGGGTAACTGTCCCTTTAACTAGGTTTTCAGTAGCGTGACAGTATTTCCAACCTTTGCTTTTTCACTAACGATCTAATGTTGCCAAAAATATGTGGTGTACAGCACTGCATCATTAAGATGAGCTGCGTGTGCAGATCTCTCTCTTATGTTGATTCATTTGAGTGACTCAGTTCAAAAAAATCATTCGCCAGTTGACTGAGAGGCATTTTACGCCTTTTTATTAATTGCTTCTGTTTATAACTACTTTTCTTGGTATATAAAATAACATTTAGCTTACATTTAAACTACACTACCGTTCATAAACACTATTCATCAAGGACGCATTAAATTGATCAAAAGTGTCACCTAAAGACATTTATAATGTTACAAAAGATTTCTATTTCAAATAAATGCTGTTCTTATGAACTTTCGATTCATCCATTAATCTAAAAAAATTAAATGTCACAGTTTTCACAAAAAATATTGTGCAGCACAATTGTTTTCAACATTGATAATAATCAGAAATGTTTCTTGAGCAGCAAATCAGCATATTATTATGATTTCTGAAGATCATGTGACACTGAAGACTGGAGTAATGATGCTGAAAATACAGCTTTAATCACAGAAATAAATTACAGTTTAACAGATATTCACATAGAAAACAGCTGTTTTAAATTACAAAACTATTTCACAGTTTATGATATTAATTTTTTATTAATGTTTATTTCAGTTTTAGTAATTTACTTGTGTTTTTGTCATTTTAATGATTTTTGTAATGCTTTTTATAAATTTTTAGTTAGTTTTAGTAACTTAGTTTTATATATATATATTTTTTTTTTTTTTTGCATTTAAATGATATTTTAAAAATGCAAATCAGAATGATTTCTGAAGATCATGTGACACTGAAGACTGCAGTAATGATGCTGAAAATACAGCTTTGATCACAGAAATAAATTACAGTTTAACACATATTCACATAGAACACAGCTATTTTAAATTACAAAACTATTTCACATTTTTTACTGTATTTTTGATCAAATAAACACAGCCTTGGTGAGCAGAAGAGACTTTTTGAAAAATCCTACAGAATGCTAGTGTATAGTGTGGCGAATCACAAGTGTTGTTTTGTTGCACAAGTGCTAAAAAGCTTCAGGAATGAATGCATCTGGACCAGACGAGAATCACTGATTGTGATTTCCATCAGCAGCACTTGAAGGCAGCATTGGTTTGTAATACAATCCCAAACTCAGATGCATTCAGAAGCGGGACCGAAGCGAACTATATTGACTCCTTTCGCCCCTCCACGGCCTCCAGCGCTCTCAGTACACAGACCGAACCTCAACATCTCACTCAGCACACACTAGAAGTACAAGATCCTTTATTACAACACTTGTTTTCAGCAATAAACCCTGTAGAATGAAGCTAGTAGAAGACGAAGCGCTTCGAGCCGTGTGCTTCCCTTCCTTTAGCTCAAACATGGCTCGACCTGGCCTTGTGATTCAGTTTGTTTTCTTCTTCTTTTCCTTTGGTTTTCGATTCTTCTTCTGATTGTTTTAGCATTTAATGACAGTTGTAGCTGCAGTATATGCCGTAGTCGTTTGAAATTGTCAAGATGTCATATTTTTCTACATGATTGTGTTACTAAACTTTTGACTTGAGGTCAGATTGTTTTATATACAAGTGTTTCACATATAGCAGTATATAGATTATATATAACTCTCTCTCTCTATATATATATATATGAATATATATTATTTTCTGTACATGATATGATTTGAGTCCAGGAGAGCTTGCTGAAGACATAATTCTCCGACGCGACATCCGACCACGAAAAAATGCAAAAAATTATTTCTTGCTTAGTATTTTTGTCTTGTTTTCTAGTATAAATATCTAAAGTAGTGATGCACGATATTATCGGACTGATATCGGAATCGGCCGATAATGGCTTTAAATGTAAATATCGGCATGACATGAAAAATTATGCCGATATATTTATTTAAAAATAAATAAATAAAATGTTAAAAACTAACCAAAATTAAAAATATTTTGCTTATAATTTCTGCACAGGAGAGACTTGGTGTTGTTTCTAAACAAAAGGAAATATATCGGTATCGATATCGGCCAAAATGAGCTTAAAAATATCGGCATATCGGATATCGGCAAAAATCCAATATCGTGCATCCCTAATCTAAAGATTATTGAATCAATATGCATTTACTTGACAAGTAAAATTACTTAACATAGTCTTGTTTTCTGTAAAAAATTATCAAAATTTTGTTAGTTTTTGCTTAAAACAAACAAAAATATCTGCCAATGGGCAAAAACAACTTTTTTTTAAGACTTAATATCTTAGATCATTTTATTGTACAGTAAATGCATCTTGATTCAAGAATGTTTAGATATTTATACATGAATACTAAGTAAGAGAATCATGTTTTGCAGTGAGCGCTCGATCCGTGTGATGAATGTACGGCGCTTAGTTACCGTCTCCGATCTCTCTGGTGCTAACGATGATTTTAATTGCGATTGTTTTGCGCTGAACTTCACTGCACTCCTGGAAAATCTTTGATTGTTTCACTTCTAAAAGGCTATTAGTGCTTTATGATGACTTTCATCACGAACGAACACTTTATGATGTGCTTGTACGTTCGGAAAATGACTAATGATCTGTTATGCATATTAGTGCACTGTAAAAAACTTATTGTTGCAGTTAGCTGTCACAACTTTTAAAGGAATGTATCACCCCAAAATGAAAATGTGCTCACCTTCAGATCATACAAGATTAGGATGAGTTTGTTTCTTCATCAGGTTTGTAGAAATGTGTCTCTGCATCAGTGTCTCAGCAATGGATGCTCTGCAGTGAATGGGTGCCGTCAGAATGAGAGTCTGATAAAAACATCACAATAATCCACAGCACTCCAGTCCATCAGTTAACATCTGGAGAAGACAAAAGATGAAACAAATCCAGCATTAAGATGTTTTAACTTCAAACTGTTGCTTTAGAAAAAAAAAAATTTTGTTAATGGTTTCATTAAGTTATGAAATATTACTAAACATTCAAAACCAAGTTTTAAAAATATTTTAAAAGCATTTTTTTCTTAATTATAAGAATGTTAAGGGAACGTTCCATTGTATCATTTTGCAGACATGGAAACGTTACATTTGAATGTTCTCTGAATGTTCTGAAACAATGTAACATTTAAAAAAATGTTAGCTGAATGTTCAGCTAAAACGCTTCAGGAAAACACATTATATGAACAATGTATAAATAACATTTTGAGAACATTAATAAAGACCAGATAACTTTGAATGAATGTTCTGTTAATGTTACTGGAGGAATGTTTCTGAGAACATTCCCTGTTAGCTGATAATCCATAATAACTCTTCCTCAGTGATAAAGTGTTCTGGTCTGAATCAGGAGAGAAACCTGCATCAGATCAAGCAGCGTTTACAAGACAAAACAGCTCTATTTTGATGTGCGAGACAACAGCAGATACACTTTTTCACTGGAGGAAGCGTTATTATGGATTATGGACTCATATTTTAGTTAAAAACATCTTAATGCTGGATTTGTTTCAGCTTTTGTCTTCTCCAGATGTTATCTGATGGACTGGAGTGCTGTGGATTATTGTGATGTTTTTATCAGACTCTCATTCTGACGGCACCCATTCACTGCAGAGCATCCATTGCTGAGACACTGATGCAGAGACACATTTCTACAAACCTGATGAAGAAACAAACTCATCCTGATCTTGATGGTGAATTTTCAGCACATTTTCATTTTTGTGTGAACTACTTTTAATGAAAAGTCCAGTGAAAAAAAAAATATTGATGAAAGTTATATCTATAAAGCATCACCACGGACTGGTATTTGTATGATAATCGTTACACGTATGCCTGCACACCTCGCACTGTGCATCTCTGAGCATTATAAGCTAAGCACTTGACAAAGCGTTGTATTGCAGGGTTTAGAGACAGAATAGCTCTACTTTACCTCACAAGCTGTAGAAGAGACCTCAGTTTATGACCGTATTGTTTTACAGGCCGATAAAGCCTGTTCGGATTACTTTCCGCTCGTTCTAAATCGTCGCGTTTACGAGATGCGACGCTTGATTGTTTGCTTTCTAGGACGCTAGAAACAGGGCTTCGTTGCAGTAGCCAGTTTCTTGCGTTCTCAAATCTCTGCAACAGATTACCTAAAAATGAACGGGCATTTACTGTATGTGTGGGGAAAAAATATAGAAACATCTTGATGCAGCTCTTTTCCATGCAAAGACAAAAAGACATAAAAATATGTTAGAAAAATAAATATGCACTATATTTCAAATGATATGATGCTTTAAGTCACTATGCACTGAATCTCCACCACAGATCATATTCATATTAAAAATGCTGCATTGGTGCATCGCACCACGTTTAACGTCATTAACACTAAAATGCCATTGATTTTAACAGAAAAGAGCTGCATGAAGTTTGCATTCATACGGGTTTGGATCGGCATAATAGTAGGGATGTAATAATTCACTTAAATCACGATGCAATATGACTCACAACATTGATTCCATGATGCAATTTTTTCACAAGATTTAAGACTAATTAGAACTGAAAAGGTCTCCTTTTATTATTGCTTGGATGAAATGCTGCACATTTCTTTGTGAAACTGAAATATGTCAAATAACAAAACTAAAGTTAAAAAAAACAACACAAATAAAACATATGTTCATATAAACAAATCAAGGCTTTGTGCTCTTTCCATTTAAAATTAGAGGCAACCACTGTGTTTTAATCACAATCCAAACAAAGAAGCCGCATGCATTTTTAATCTAAATTAGACTGAATAATTCTGAACAAAAACAGAATGGTCTGACTTTAGTGTTGTGAAAGTATATTACATAAAACATCTAAACGAAACAGAAACAGCTGATTTAAAGCTCAAAATCACTCTCTGCCAGCAGGTGGCGCTTATGGAACAGCAGCGATACAGTGTTTTCTTGATTATATATACATTATAATACATTATACAGAGGCAAAATGAAAAGAAAATACCTTTTCGAAAGACAGTCAGATCTCCTCATAGAAACCAATTATATCGTGATTCATTTAACATCTCAAGTGATTTGAATCGTCACATATTTGAATTGATTTTCAACCGGATACATAAAAGTGATGTTTTCATTTTTTTGGTGATCTGTTGCTTTCCTCTGGAATTGCTGCTTCCCTCAAACTACACGAGTCAACATTTGAAGGGGATCGAAAAAGTTCATCAAAGTTGTCCACTATAAAAAAAAAAAAAAAAAAGGTGCTATATAGCACTAGAAGTGGTTCTTGGCTCGTAATCATAGGAGAACCACTTTTGGTGCTTCAGCGGTTCTTTGGCATGACTGAGGGGCTATATAGCTCCGCTACCATATACAGAACATGTTAAGCTCCTGTCTGGTTCTTCAGTGGTTCTTCGGCATGACTGAGGGACTATATAGCACCGCTACCATATACAGAACATGTTAAGCTCCTGTATGGTTCTTTAGTGGTTCTTCAGTGGTTCTTTGGCATGACTGAGGGGCTATATAGCACCGCTACCATATACAGAACCTGTTAAGCTCCTGTCTGGTTCTTCAGCGGTTCTTCGGCATGACTGAGGGGCTATATAGCTCCGCTACCATATACAGAACATGTTAAGCTCCTGTATGGTTCTTCAGTGGTTCTTTGGCATGACTGAGGGGCTATATAGCTCCGCTACCATATACAGAACATGTTAAGCTCCTGTATGGTTCTTCAGTGGTTCTTTGGCATGACTGAGGGGCTATATAGCACCGCTACCATATACAGAACATGTTAAGCTCCTGTATGGTTCTTCAGTGGTTCTTTGGCATGACTGAGGGGCTATATAGCTCCGCTACCATATACAGAACATGTTAAGCTCCTGTATGGTTCTTCAGTGGTTCTTCAGTGGTTCTTTGGCATGACTGAGGGGCTATATAGCACCGCTACCATATACAGAACCTGTTAAGCTCCTGTCTGGTTCTTCAGCGGTTCTTCGGCATGACTGAGGGGCTATATAGCACCGCTACCATATACAGAACCTGTTAAGCTCCTGTCTGGTTCTTCAGCGGTTCTTCGGCATGACTGAGGGACTATATAGCACCGCTACCATATACAGAACATGTTAAGCTCCTGTATGGTTCTTTAGTGGTTCTTCAGTGGTTCTTTGGCATGACTGAGGGGCTATATAGCACCGCTACCATATACAGAACCTGTTAAGCTCCTGTCTGGTTCTTCAGCGGTTCTTCGGCATGACTGAGGGCTATATAGCTCCGCTACCATATACAGAACATGTTAAGCTCCTGTATGGTTCTTCAGTGGTTCTTTGGCATGACTGAGGGGCTATATAGCTCCGCTACCATATACAGAACATGTTAAGCTCCTGTATGGTTCTTCAGTGG